>JARQOC010000006.1:175699270-175868400 GCA_033576535.1 Allobates femoralis | reverse complement strand
TTGCATATATCTGAGAAGAGGGAAGTGGCTACAATCTCCTCACTTACTTCGCTGTCTCCATAAGGTTGATAGCAAGTTCCCAGACATTAAAAGAAAGTATTATACCAGGCCAGTATACTTAAAAATATACTCTTTAAGGGAACCTGTCATCAGTTTTTCCTCATATAAAATACTGCCAGCATTTGTAAGTTCTCTGTTACAGGATACTAGAATGCTGTGTATGTGTCCTCAATCCACTTTGCAAGGCAAATAAACCCTTTCATTATACTCACCTATGGGGCTTGCCGACCCAATGAGCATGACTGGTCTTGATCCAGCACCTTCTCTCTTCTTGTGATTGCCATCCCCCTTCCCTTCTTTACATAGATGATGCATCCTAAGTCATCCGCGCAGCGTTCTTCATCACACTCCTGTGCAGGTGTACTTTTCTGTCCTACCTAGACAAACAGCACAACAGTGCTTTAAAGTGATCCTAAACCCAGAAACTGCCCCCCCCGTATCATTAGACCTGTCCCTGGACCCCTCTTATCATTTCTAGCCATCCCTTTTGCAGAAAAAAATCGCTTTTGTAAAGTAAGAGAAAAGGTTATAATACTTTGTCCTGTGTGAGTTCTCTCTTTCTGTGGAAGCCGGAAATGCCCCGCCTGTCTGCTGCTGCCTGGTAATTATGCACGCCCCTCTCTGTTTCTAAGAGCCTGGCCACGTCATGAAAGGGGCGGGGCTAAATCACGTCATGCCGGAGCCCCACCCCTTTCATGACGCGGCCAGGCTCTTAGAAGCAGAGAGGGGCATGCATAACTATAACTGCAATTATTATTCAAGCTTAAGGCTCTCAAAACCCACGATGCATTTCGACGTGCATACACGTCTTTCTCAAGTGATTCACTTGAGAAAGACGTGTATGCACGTCGAAATGCATCGTGGGTTTTGAGAGCCTTAAGCTTGAATAATTATAACTGCAATTATTTTAATAAAGTCCGGAAAAGAAGCCAGCATCAGAGATCTTCCTTACCTCAGCGCCCAAACATACATCACGCTTCCATCTTTTAGTAACATAATGTAGGCAAAGAAATCCTGAATCCGAGGAGTTATTACATAGATGACTGGCTGAAGATTGCTCACACAATCAAAGAATTAATTTCAGGAACAAAGCAGAGAGGGAGCACAGGGAGAGCAGCCCCCGCCCACACTAGGCTATAAATGGAGATTGTACATTCACTCTAAGGTGTCAATCACAGCAGGGGGAGTGTTTGATTGCCATGTTCATGACAAAGTAGTCCTGTAACGTGAATTACAGAGTAATAAAGCCATTAGTTTGTTAGCAAAAGCACACACACAGATAAGAAAAGGACAGTAGCTATGTGTTTGAAATCCTTACAGCATGCTTTCCTCTACTTACATAGCAAAACACTGGTGACAGATTTGCTTTAATAGCTGCTGGGGACTGGTCAGTGTGGCTTGCTCCCTGGCAGGTACTGAAAGTTTTTTGTTTTTGGAACACCACAGCATTTCAGAGTTAAACATACATGTCTATGTTTGGGTTGGGTAGCCTGTTTTAGCTGACAGGTTTCCTTCAATACAAAAGAACAGTATTTTGTTGTTTAGCATTTCACGTTTCTTATATTTAGGTTTGCCTGAAATTCCAAGACAAAATCCATTACCCATTATTAATGCAAAAGACAGTCTACCTGAAGCCAAAAGAGATATATTACCCAATGCGGTAACTGTTGAGAATAAACTCATCATGACAGAATCAGGAGTTCCAGGTAGATAATATTCTTTGAATTTATCTAAATGTGTCTATACTATAGAACTATGGATGGGCATCTTGAAGTTTCCTCTGGCACCATGTCATTCTCTCTAGCTGAAGAACAAAGTATGACTTATGTTTAGAATTGAGCTTATTATACATATTTAGCTCTTAAGGTACTGTCACACGTAGCAATATCGCCGCCATATGGCTGGCAATTTGACGTGAGCGCGCATGTTCCGAGCACTTTTTTGCACATCGCTGTCACCTTGTTATACATAGAGATCTCGCGTGCGATGTTTGGCGATCCTGCGTTCCGGAAATCGCCTGGTGCAGACCGGAAGCAATTTGACATTCCCACATCGCCTCCAAATCGCCGCATCACACGCCACAACCGCATCAGCGATGTAGGCATAGAGTGTGAGCACGGGGAGGAGACAGGTGTGACAGAGTGTTGTACACCGCGCCCCTACCACTCCGATTGGCCAACACAACTGCATTGCCATTGGTGAGCCTTGTCAGGAAGTCTGCCCACCACACAACGCATGTGTATTTCTACTATATCGCTATTTAAATATGGCGCCTTAGCTATGGCCAGCCAATGGGAACGCAGGAGCGACCACCAATCGTGGCAGATGGGGCGCGCCAAACAGAACGCTCAGGCATGCCTTTGGAATTGCTTCCAGATGGTCTGAGCTCGCTTTCTATATCACTATCGCCCAGTCACATGCCATGATGCGCAGAAATCGCCTGGTAGAAATGGCCTGATTTCTCAGCAGAGCAGGGCGATCAGGCGACGCACCACCGGCAATTCCTCGCCGTAATATCGTCCTGTCACATGCCGCAATGCACAGGCGATGTGGTAGGGATATCGCCGCATTCGGAGATTGCTTAGCAAATCTCCCGGCGATATCTCCATGTGTGATGGTACCTTTAAAGTAGAACTGAGACATTTTTGTCAGTTCTGGTGATTAGTGGGCAACTGCTTCTAAAGTCCCCACCCACTCACAGTATAATTTATTTATATATTGATTATTTTGGGGTACCCCACATCCCTTGGTACCTGTTACAGCCTGATTCTTTGTCCTTATTCTCTTGCTGGCTGTTGGACACCATTCTCCTCATACCTCCCTCAGTGACCATATTGGAAGATTCTTAAGGGGATGTCACACGCGTCGATATCGCTGTCAATGTCACTCGTACGTCACAGATTTTTAGTCGCTCAAGCGACGTAAAAGTGACGCAGGAGCGACATTGAAGCGTGTGACCAAGCGATGCAACCAGCGATATGTCGCTGATCGCCGATCGCAGGTTTCACTGCCAGATGTAAAACCTGTCGCTCATCGCTCAGTAGACCTTGTGCATCACTGCGTGTGACACTAAACTCAGCGACGTATTTTCTATTTTGACAACGTACAAGCGACTAAATAAAATCGCTCGCAAGATGGCGACATCACCGCATCGCTGGGTCATATTGACGCATGTGACATCTTACCTGCGATAATTCCACATCGCTCAGGCGATTAATAATTTGTGACGCATGAGCGATATCGCGGGCGACATTGACACGTGTGACAGGCCCTTTAGTCACATCTATATTTTCTGCTCTGTTGTATCTCTAACCTGAGCCCTGAGCAATAGTGTTTATATATGAAACTTCTTTTATTCTAATTTTCATGGTGTATTTCCGTTTGTATTATGTTTAATTTATTCCATTAATAAAGAGTTTTTTACCGCTACTTTTGTTCGCTAAAAACTCCTTTAGTTTATAGGTATTTCTTCCTGTGCACTTATAGGCAGAGACTTATCAGTCACTGTCAATGGGTGGAGAGAAGCCAAGAGGTACCCGTCTGTACAAGTAGTGCGCAGTGCAGCTTGCATCCCGGCTGGTATTAAAAGTATCTTTGTTTTTATAACACCACAGCATTTCAGAGTTAAACATACCTGTCTATTGGCATGTCCACACACTGGACAGCGTTTCCCTGTGCGCTCGGCATAAGCGGTCACTAGGCAGCCTGCAGTATGAACTGGTGACCACGATACACACCGGGTAACCAGGGGCTGCGTTTCAAGAAAGCGCCACCACACACGCACCTGCGCTTCTCTCACAAAACCTAAGTATTTAGCGCAGAACCGCTAAATACTTAGAGCGATGGTGTGTGCATTTAGATTACCATGCAGCAGGGGAGGTGACAGGTCCTCTTTAAGCCAGTGGCTGCTGCATGTACAGAGAAACAGTATTTTGCTGATTAGCATTTAACATTTCTTATATTTAGCTTTGCCTGCAATTTCAGGACTAAATCCATTACCCACTATTAATGCAAAAGACAGTCTACCTGAAGCCAACGGAGATATATCAATCAATACTACAACTGTTGGGAATAAACTCATCATGACAGAATCAGGAGTTCCAGGTAGATAATATTCTTTGAATTTAACTAAATGTATCTATACTGTAAAACTATGGTTGGGCACCTTAAAGGGATCCTGTGACCTCTAAAACGCCTCCTAAGCTATCAAAACATGTCCCTGCAGCATATTATCACTAATCTCACACTCCTTTTGTCTCCTAAAAGCATCCTGTGAAAGTGGAAAAAAACGTTTTAATACTTACTCATTAGTCATTATAATTAGCAGGGGCCATATTCTTTAGTCACCAGGGGGGTGTTGTTTAGCAGCTCCAGGATCCAGCCTCTCTCTATCTGTGCTGTGCTGTGATGTCCAGCTGAAGGCAGGACTAATGATTTGCATTCTGTGAGTGATAGAGAGGGGGGAGGGCAATGCCTGCACATCACAGCAGAACACATAGAGACAGGGTGGATCCTGGAACTGCAAAACAGCCCGCCTTGGTGACTATGAATATAGTGACTGCTAATTATAATCACTAATGAGTAAGTATTAAAACGTTTTTATGCACTTTTTATGCTTTTAGGAGACAAAAGAAGTGTGAGATTAGTGATGGGATGCTGCAGGGACATGTTTTGCTAGTTTAGGAGGCGTTTTGGAGGTGACAGGATCCCTTTAAAGTTTCCTCTGGCTCCATGTCATTCTCTCTCGCTGAAGAACTAAATATGAGTCATGTTTAGAATTGAGCTTATTATATATATTTAGCTCTCAAAGTAGAATTTAATTTTTTTTTCAGTTCTGGTGATTAGTGGGCGACTGCTTCTACAGCCAGCACCCAATCTTGGTTTAATTTATTCATATTAACAAGAAAACATGTAATATATCTGCAATATCTGGGGCCTACTGTATGTATTACAACAGCTGTATCAGAAAATGGGCTTTGGAAAATAGATTGCTTGTGTTATTCGGCGGTGGAACATAAGAAAGTACACTGGATTTGACAATTGGTGGACATCTATTTCCAAGGCTTCCTATGATCACTCTAGCCATGTCTCTATGTATATATATAGTACTAGGGTATACCATTTTTCATAGTTACATAGTTATATTGGTTGAAAAAGAAGACTCCAGTGTATCAAGTTCCACATTTCTCCACCAATTCTACATTATCTATCACTAGAGTTAAGCCCTCGTCACACTAAGCGAGATCGCTAGCAAGATCGCTGCTGAGTCACAAGTTTTGTGACGCAACAGCGACCTCAACAGCGACCTCGCTATGTGTGACATGTAGCAGCGATCAGGTCCCTGCTGTGAGACCGCTGATCGTTACAAACCGTTCTGGACCACATTTTCGTCGTTGGTCTTCCCCTGTGCAGCATGCATCGCTGTGTTTGACAGGGACAATGACCAACTATCTTAATACTACACCCGAGACTGACAGATTCCCAACAACCACTGGATCGCTGCTGCGTCGCTGGTGAGATCTGACTGTTTGACATCTCACCAGTGACCATGTAGCTCCAGTGATCCCGACCAGGTCGTATTGCTGTCGGGATAGCTGGAGCGTCACTCAGTGTTGCCCTTATAGGGAACATCTTAGTTTCAAGCATGTGTTGTTCATTCAAACACACTTGTGGCAAGTAACAGGTGTGGAAAATATAAAAACCACACCTGAAACCAGATTAAAAGGGGAGGAGTTGACTAAGTCTTTACAATGTGTGTCTGTCTATGCCACACTAAGCAGAAAGAGGAGAAAAGAAATGTCTGAGGACTTGAGAATCAATATTGTTGAAAAATATCAACTTTCTCAAGGTTACAAGTCCATTTGCAGAGATCTTGATGTTCCTTTTTCCATGGTGCAAAACATAATCAAAAAGTGTAAGTTTATAACCCATTGCACTGTATCTAATCTTCCTGGATGTGGATTGTAGAGAAAAACTAATGAAAGCTTGCAATGCCAGGTAGTCTGGATGGTGGATAATCAGCCACAATCAAGTTCCAAAGAAGCTCAACCTGTCCTGCAGGCTCAGGGTGCCTCGGTGTCAGCACGAGCTAGCTGTCAACATTTGAATAAAAAGAAGTGCTATGTATGGCTGGTGACCCAAGAGAACCCCATTGCTGACAGAAACATAAAAAAGCTAGACTGCAGTTTGCTAAAATGATGGTGAGCAAGCCAAAATCCTTCTGGGAGAGAATTTTGCGGAGAGGTGAGACCAATGTGGAGCTTTTTGGTGAAGCACATCATTCTACTGTGGTGTCCCTATGGTTCAGGTTACCACAGTAGTGTTGCCTCTCTCACTGGAGGTGACACTATGCATGGAAGCAGAAGGAAGTCCCGACGCTAGGTAACCTGATCCTTGGCCAGAAGGGGGAGCTCTGCACCTGAGTTCAGGGGAGCTGCCCTGTTTCCGGCAAGGGGGAGGGATTAGGAGGAGTGTAGAGTAACTGCGGGAAGGGAGAGGAAGCAGACATGTAGACAAGCAGATGAGAAGAAAGTCCTGAGGAGCGGATCTGTTGATGAGCTCATCCCAGGCAGCACAATGGAGGATGCCAGAGTCCTGGGTTGTTTGGGTATTGCACATCCCAGCAACCGAATCTGGAGGACAGGAGACTTGAATATTCTTGCCCGCATGTAGAGACCCGGCAGCATAACAACGTAATGAGAGCCCAGAGCTGCAATTAACACGGCAGTGTCCATAACAGGTTTGTGCTGTCTACCAGTTGGGAGTGAGGGCAAGAGAAAAGGAAAAGATAGGGAAGCAGAATAGCTTGCAGGCAGCTGGCACCGACATTGAGAAGCACAACAGGCAGGCCTCCAAACCCACCTGGTGAGGTGGAATCCAACTGCTTCCAGGCTGATCGGACCTTCCTGGACCTGGTAATTGGTCCCCCCGGACTTGACCATGTTTCTTTAGTAAAGGTAAAAAAACTGCACCCTTTGTATCCTCCTGTTTATTTCCTGCACCCTCCTTGCTGCCACCCGCTCCATAACTACCACCACCATCATTCCCCAAAGACCTTTACATCAAACACCAGGGGCCCGCTCCGCCTGTGGGGAGTGTCACCATCCCGGCTGCCACTACATCTATTCCCTGCGGGTGCATCTAAGCAGCACTGCTCACCTCTGATCAGGCACCAGTGGTAGCGTCATGTAAAGACAATTTTTACCCCTATAAATTCCCCTTCATCTGCTCAGCCAGGGCTACAACCGCCGAGACTGCCACCATGACATCCCCCTAACTATACTCGGCTGGTCGAGTACCCCAGGGCCTTGAGGCCATTGCACTACTGTTTATTGAAAATGGATGGAGGAAAACAAAGGAAACACAGTACCTACAGGCAAATATGGTGGAGATTCAAAGATGTTTTGGGGTTGTTTTGCTGCCTCTGGCATTGGGTTCCTTGAGTGTATGCAAGGCATCATGAAATCTAAAGATTACTAGAAAAAGCAGCATCTAAAAAGACTTACCATCAGTGCCAAAGGCAAAAACCAATACTGCACTTACAGGATGCAGTCAGACCCCACTTGTGTAGCAAGCCCAGGTGCAGGCTGATAAATCCATTCAACCTACAACAAGGTGTGGGAGACGACTTGCCATGCACACTATGGGCCTGCATAGGACATCATTCACACTGATACATATGGTGCAGAGTGTTTGAAAGCTACCCAAATGCTCCACTGCCTGAGCCATGGGACGCACAGTACAATGCTTCTGCACCACTAGATGAATGGCGCCCCATGGGGCTCAACTACACCCTGAAATGAATAAAAAAGTGCAGAAAAGTTTTTTATATGATGAACAAAAAACTTTTATAAATGGGATATTGGTTCATGTGTTGGCCAAGACACTTAAGCTCATGATCCTCATCACGGATTCCCATGCTCATGAGTCCTATCAAAATTGTACAAAAACTACTAGAAAAAGCAGCATCAAAAAAGACTTCCCATCAGTGCCAAAGACAAAAACCAATGCTGCACTTACAGGATGCAGTCAGACCCGACTTGTGTAGCAAGCCCAGGTGCAGGCTAATAAATCACCTCAACCTACAACAAGGTGTGGGAGGCGACTTGCCACGCACACTAAGGGCCTGCATAGGACACCATTCACACTGATACATATGGTGCAGAGTGTCTGAAAGCTACCCAAACGCTCCTCTGCCTGAGCAATGGGCTGCACAGTACAATGCTTCTGCACCACTAGATGAATGGCGCCCGATTACCAAAGGATTTGGGGTCACAACATATTGACCAGTGTCAGTAAGCTGAGTTTGCATCCTAGCTCCTGGTTTTTCTAGCCAGACAATGACCTTAAACATACTTACAGAATCACCCGGATGGAATGATTCCAGAATCAATGGATGGAAACAAAGTACTGGAGGGTTTTGAAGTGGCCAGCAATCTAAACTAAACCATAGATGTCCATAAATTTGGTTATGTATAATAAGGAGAAATAACACAGGGAAAAAGTATTGAACATATGACAAAAGAGAGGTGTGTGAAGCCATTGAAAGTCATGACACTAGCTGAAATCCATCAGTAATTATTAATGCCACTTACTGTATTTTAGCTGGTTCAACTGATGGCCTAGTAAAAGGTGTCTCATTAACAAGGTTCAATAGAAGAAAAATTTCATAGAGTATACTTGAATGTGAGACAATTTGTTTTTAAAAATGCTTCTAATAAATTATATATTACTCTTTTGTAAATGCTGTTATAGTGTCTGCCATTACTACCTTTTTCTGTGGGTCATTGTCTGACTGCTGTAACTGTAAAGAGCCCTTTCCTATTTAGTTTCCAGAATCACTTTTCTCCACATGTAAAGAATGCTCCTTGGTCCTATATAAGGTTTTTAGAAGGAACAAGTCATGTGCCAGTTATTGGTATTGACTACACATGTATGTATACATATAAATGAGATTTCCTCTGACGCGTCTTGTTTCTAAACTAAACAATTTAAACTTTTTCACCTTATCATGATAACAGACCTTCTGTGCCATGTAACAATCTAGTTGCCTGTCTTTGAACCAACTCATAACTTTCCAAATTTTATTTTAGAATATGGAATCCTAGGCTTGATCTAATTTTTTAGATGTGGCCTCACAAATAATTTGTAGAGAGGTGGCAATACATTGGGGACTTAGGGTGCCATTACATTTGGTGACGTTCCAGCGATCCCGACAATCATCCGACCTGGTAAAGATTGCTGGAGCGTTGCTATGTGGATGCTGGTGCGATGTCAAAGAGTCAGATCTACTCAATGATGCATCAGTGATACGGCAACCCGTATAACAACATCGGCGGTCATTGGGACCCTGTCACACCGCAGCTAGTCTGACGACTCAGACCTACATGGCTGAGTTCTGAGTCGCTAACGAGGTCGTTGTTAAGGCGTCAAACACACCGATGCATGCTGGCCAGTGGGAACCCAACCATCAAAAAATGGTCCAGGCCATTCCGACACGATTGGCGATGTCACAGCGACGGCCCAGTTGCTGCTACGTGTCAAACATAGCGAGATAGCTGGCTAGGTCACTGTTGCGTCACAAAACATGTGACGTAGCTGCGATCTCACTATGTGTAACAGGGACTTTAATCTCTTTTTAATACACCCAATAATCGTGTTTGCTCTTCCAGCTGCCCCCTGATTTTGATTTCCGTTGCTTAGCTTAATTGTAACAAGAATTCACAATTACTTGTCCTTTTCTTTAATCCCAAGTATATTTTCATTTAATGTAAATACAGCAATAGGATTACTCTGGCCACAGTGCATTACTTTACATTTATCAATATTACATTTTAGCTGCCATGTGTTTCCCCATGCAAATCCAGATCTTATCAACATCATTCAGTGATTTAATATCGTCAAGCTCACTTTTCATCCTACATAGTTTGGACTCATCAGCAAAGACTGAAACATTGCCCTCAAGACCATTAAAAAGGATTGAATTTAGCACAAATACTTGTACCTCATTGCTCCCAGTACTGATACTTGTGGTCAACTGACCCCAGTTTAGATCATGGCAGTCTCTATAGTTCATACTGCTGATCCACTACACCACAGACTTAAATTTAGAGAATGTATCATTTACAACTCTATTTTATGTCCCTTAGAATGATTCTGTCACCCCCAAAAGCTGTAATTAAACCACTCACACATTCATATGGAGGTTTTTATGAGGGGTTCTTGGTGCATCATTGGCAGGACAAAGAGCTCAGGACACACATTGCCCAAGGTAGGATCCAAAAGCACACACTATAGTTCTATCCTTCTTTCCTGTCTGCAGTTGCCAGTTGTTGCACACGGGATCACACAACAGTGAGTGGCCAATGATGACATAAGAGAGAATAAGGCTAGGGTCACACATCCGTTTTGTTTTTTTAAACCTTATTCGGTTTTGAGCTTTTAAAAAGCTCAAAACCGGATCAGGAAACGCTCCTCATAAGGAGCCTCTGATAAAAACCGTGAAAAATTATGCAGGCTGCAGTTTTCGGAGCTGTTGCAACATCCGCAATGCGGGAACCGGATTGCTCAGGATGTGTAGTCCTGAGCAATGCGGTTCCCGCATATAATTTGCTTATCTCAGCTGCCGCCGGTATAAGCAAAGTGTTCTGTGTTTGTGTAAACTTTTTATTTTATTGATAAATGTTTCTATAATGTCTCTAGGGGTGAGACTCCACCTAGAGACCTTCCACCCACTCAGGTGGGCATATAATGCTTTAAGCACTTATGTACAGCAGCCGACTCCTGTCAGCTGCTGTACAGTTTTATCAATGAAAGCGCCGGGCTCCTCTGCGAGCAGTGCGCATACTATAGCTATTGCTATAGTATGTGCGCTGTCCGAGGTCCTGAAGCCTTATATAGTAAGATCTATGGGCAGAGCTGCCCGTAGATCTACTGTAAATGGCTTCAGGACCTCGAACAGAGCACATACTATAGCTGCTGTACATAACTGATTCAAGCATTATATGCCCACCTGAGTGGGTGGAAGGACTCTAGGGGGAGTGGGCACCCCCTAGAGACATTATAGAAACATTTATTAATAGAATAAAAAGTTTACACACGCACAGAACACTTTGCTCATCCCTGCGGCAGCAGGGATAAGCAAACTATCCGGTAACCGGATTGCTCAGGATCACACATACTGACCAATCCGGTTACCGGATTGCGGCTTCAGCAATCGGTTCCCAGATTGCTGCTTGTCGGAAGACAATTGGGTTCACCGCATCCGGATCTGGATGCGGTGAACGCAATCCTATATTCAAGTGTGACCCTAGCCTAAGAGCGTGTTCTGACACTATGTGTGTGCCGGTACGAGCTCAAACCCTGCTGTTAATGTATGTGCATGCATCCTTCTTTCCTCTGCCTGCTACTACAAGATTCTGTTTGCAGTGAGTTATCGCTTCAAACAGAAGTCAGTCCTGTGTGTAGTGAGTGATCGCTTCAGACAGGAGAAGTCAGTCCTGTGTGTAGTGAGTGATCGCTTCACACAGGAAAATGGGATGAAACCAACTGTGATCTTCACTTCTGCAATGTACTTGCATGCAGGACTGAGGATTCAATTTGAGAAGCCGTTCAGAGTGATTGCTGTCAACCCCCATTATTAAGGTATGAGGGATTGTAATTAAGGAGATGGCACAATGCCCTGAGCTCTTGGCCCTGGTAAGGGTACACCAAGAATCCTTCTTGGTGCACCCTTTTGTTTTTATGTAAAGCAAAACAACTCAAATCTACACAAGTTAAATTTTTATTGGGACTTAATACCTTATGTAAATGTATAAATGTTTTACTTTGAGTTTTGGAGGAAACAAACTCTCTACAACTAGTTTTTGCCAATGTGCATTTAGTGTCCTTTGGTCTTGGCTTCTTGATCTTCAGTACAAGACTATTTTTTTTACAGAACCAAGTGCCTTTACAAAATTCAGATATCTAATATATAAAGCTGAGTGTATGTATGTATGTGTATATGTGGCATTAGCCTTGCCCACTCTACTTAGCCTCGCCCACTCCACAGCTGTGTCATAGCCACGGTGACTATGCATAGCCATGCCCCTCCACATAGACCCGCCCCTTTATAGCTCCACCACCTTTATGCCCCCCTTCGCCATATATGCATGTATGTCCACTAATGGAATTCGCACCATCGCACCTAAAATCACAAAACTGTGCATACACTTCTTATTTGAGTCAGGGTTTTGGGGGTGGGTGCAAATATGGGGGGGCAGGTTTGGTAGTAGGGGTGCAGGCTTTGGGGTACAGGTGCAACGGGGTTATTTTTTTGGAGTAGGGGTGGTGTGGGTTTGTGGGGTGTTGGTTTTGGAGGCAGCGGGTTTTGGGAGGTGGTTTTTATGGGCTGGAGTGCGGATTAGTCATTTTTGCATGGGAGAATGCGGGTTTGGGGGTGCAGGCATTTTTTGGGGAGATGGATAGCATTTGTATGGGGAGGGTGCGTGGGGGCAGGTTTGAGGGGAGCGGAAGTTTTGGTGTGGGAGCAGGGGGTGAGGGGTGGGTGTGGGTGGGAGCAGGGGGTTGATGTGGTGGGCAACTTTGATGCATATAGTGGACGTACATACACACACACAGACATATACTCAGCTTATAACTAAAAGCAGTTAGCTACTATGCCCGGGCAACGCCAGGCTCTACAGCTAGTGTTAGATAATTCTAGGGGAAGATTGCTAGATGTGTTATATATAACTTTATTGTGCAGTCATCTGAAAAATCCTCAAGAAAACCCCCACTTATCAGAAGTTTTAAAACCTTTTTGTAACAGTTGTGGTAAGTGAATCTTTTATTAATTTTCTATCCGGTCAATAATTCCGTCATTTGCCCTGTAATACAATACTTGTTCTACTGTTAACAGAAAGATAATTTTTTTGCAGGCTACTTTGTCTTCTAAGGGTACAGTACAGTCATATGAAAAAGTTTGGGCACCCCTCTTAATCTTACTCTTTTTTTTTCTTGTTTAAAATTTGTTTTTTTTTGCAACAGCTATTTCAGTGTGATATATGTAATAACTAATGGCCACAATAATATTTCAGGATTGAAATGAGGTTTATTGTACTAAACGAAAATATGCATTATTTAAAAATTGACAGGTGCAAAGCATGGGCACCTCAACAGAAAAGTGACATTAATATTTAGTAGATCCACCTTTTGCAAAAATAACAGCCTCTAGTCACTTCCTGTATCTGTTAATGAGTTCCTGGACCCTGGATGAAGGTATTTTTGACCATTCCTCTTTACAAAACAATTCCAGTTCAGTTAAGTTTGATGGTCGCCGAGCATGGACAGCCCGCTTCAAAACATCCCACAGATGTTCAATGATATTCAGGTCTGGGGAATGGGATGGCCATTCCAGAACATTGTAATTGTTCCTCTGCATGAATGCCTGAATAGATTTGGAGCGGTATTTTGGATCATTGTCTTGCTGAAAGATCCATTCCCGGCGTTACTTCAACTTTGACAATGATTCTTGAACAATATTCTCAAGAATCTGCTGATACTGAGTGGAATCCATGCGACCCTCAACTTTAACAAGATTCCCGGTGCCGTCATTGGCCACACAGCCCCAAAGCATGATGGACCCTCCCCCAAATTTGACACTGGGTAGCAAGTGTTTTTCTTGGAATGCTGTGTTTTTGTGGCGCCATGCATAACACCTTGTTGTATGACCAAACAACTCAATCTTTGTTTCATCAGTCCACAGGACCTTCTTCCAAAATGAAACTGGCTTGTCCAAATGTGCTTTTGCATACCTCAGGCGACTCTGTTTGCGTGCATGCAGAAACGGCTTTTTTCGCATCACTCTCCCATACAGCTTCTCCTTGTGAAGTGTGCGCTGTATTGTTGACCAATGCACAGTGACACCATCTGCAGCAAGATGATGCTGCAGGTCTTTGGAGGTGGTCTGTGGATTGTTCTTGACTGTTCTCACCATTCTCTTTCTCTGCCTTTCTGATATTTTTGTTGGCCTGCCACTTCTTGCCTTTACAAGAACTGTCCCTGTGGTCTTCCATTTCCTTACTATGTTCCTCACAGTGGAAACTGACAGGTTAAATCTCTGAGACGACTTTTTGTATCCTTCCCCTGAACAACTATGCTGAACAACCTTTTTTTTTCAGATCATTTGAGAGCTGTTTTGAGGAGCCCATGATGCCACTCCTCAGAGAAGATGCAACTAAAAGAACAACTTGCAAGTGGACACCTGAAATAGCTTTTCTCATGATTGGATACACTGGGCTATGAAGTACAAAGCTCAATGAGGTTACCAAACCAATTTAGTGCTTCAGTAAGTCAGTAAAAAGTAGTTAGGAGTATTCAAATCATGAAAATCAGAACGGTGCCCATACTTTGGCACCTGTCAAATTTTGAAATAATGCATATTTCACATTTTTGGTTACTACAATAAACCTCATTTCAAACCTGAAACATTACTGTGTACATCAGTTATTACATATATCACACTGAAATAGCTGTTGCAAAAACCCAATTTTAAACAAAAAAAAAGTAAGATTAAGAGGGGTGCCCAAACTTTTTCATATGACTATATGTGTTCATTACAGATGAGAGTCGCATGCGTGCAATACCTATTTATGTGCTAGAGCACTTTGCTGGCCAAAGTTTTCCCCAAAAAGTTAATAATTTATTGGTATTGTTAGAAGTGAAATACATAAAAATCAGTTGATCACCATGGCCAGGGCCGCACCGTTCATTCAGGCGGCAACAGGCAGGGGGAGCGGCTGTGCAGAAGGGGGCGTCTCCTTCTGCACACAGCGTCCCCCTGCCATGGCGCCGGCGGCTCAGTGAAGGTAAGAGCCGCCGAGCGGCGACCCGCCAGAGCCCAGCTGAAGGGGCGGCTGGGCTCTGCCAGCACCCCCCCCCGATCCTTGCTGCAGAGGGGGCGGCAGTGCTAGGCTCTGCCAGCACCCCCCTTCCCGTCCTCATGGTCCTCAGCCACCACTGAAGGGGCGGCAGTGCTGGGTTCTGCCAGCACCCCCCCCCCTCCCGGGTAATTCAGCTGAGGCTCAGGCGGCGGTGGGACTTGGTGCACCCCTGACCATGGCGGCCACATTCTAAAAGGCATTGTATCTACCATGACACCATGGGGCCTCATAGTAGAATTTCTAATTGGGCCTCACCTTCCAAAAAAAAATATTCATCTGGGTCACATAAGAGTATATCTCACAATTTTGCAGCCCTAACAAAGTGATTTTCCTTCGATTGAGCCCTTAGATTCTCTTTTCATTGCTGCCTAAAGTATGATACTAAAAAAGTGCCCCACAAACACAGTATGATACCCCCACAGTGAATTTCTCCACAGTATCCTCCAAAGGCAAAGTGTGGTGACCCTATTGTACCCCCTTTCAACTACCCTGGCAATATAGTGGTCTCTACACAGTATGATCTTGAACTGTGACCAACACACAGCCCTCCATGCAGTATATTGAGCCTACATACAGTATAATGGCCCCACACCACTTCACAGTGTATAATGGCCCCTATTTTCATACCAAATAGTATAATTGCCCCCATACAGAACCCTGTACAATGTAATGGACCCCACCAAGGCTGGCTTCAGCACCTAGCAGACCCGGGCAAGTGCCAGGGCCCTGTACAAACATCAGCATACTCGCTGTCAAAGACATTGTCCATGATACTTGGCTGATGTTGTCCCCAGCCCTTAATGATGTATTGGGCTGGGAGTAACTGTCTCTCCCCTACCTGTGCATTGTCTCTGTGTGCAGTTTTCTTCCCTTTGCGCTGTTCGATGAGCACAGCTTACCAACTGTTGGCGGCTTATGAATATTAATAAGTCGGCAGCAGAGACCAGTGGCATCACCTGTGGGGCTGCGCTGATCTCCTGCATCACTGTTGCATAGCACAGGGAGAGAGAAGACAGCGCTCAGAGACAGTGCACCCCCACAGAAGAGAATACATGGGGGAGAGCAGGCAAAGGGGAGACAGTACGCAGGGTAAGAGAGCACGGGGTACAGAAAACAGTGTATGGGAGAGAGCACACAGGTGGAGAGCACAAAATGAGGTAGACAGCACACAGGGAGAGAGGGAACAGGGATAAGAAAACAGTGTACAGGGAGATAACGCAAAGGGAAGAGTGCTCAATGGAGGAGATAGTTGGTCTACCAGGCATTGCTCCCACCTAGCCAGAATTCTACTCCACACTAGGGATGGGCGAATCTACTCGCTAGGACTCGTTACTCGGCGAGTAGTAAGGGACTCGCAGGACTCGGTACTCTGCGAGTTTCCCAGTGATTACTCGCACGAGTCCAATGCAAATCAATATCAATCCTAGTTTTGTCAGAAACGCTGACAAAACTAGGATTGCCATTGTTTGCATTAGACTCGGCTACTGTGCCAGTGATAGCAGGGAAACTCGCAAAGTAACTGCTGTTACATTGCAAGCCGAATCCAGCTGTCTTCTCTGTGTGCAGGCTGCCAGCTCCAGGGTCCTAGAGCCCGCCTGCTCACAGACGTGATGTAGCAGTGCTGAGATTGTTCTCAGTCTGCTCATTCCCTGTGCATAGACATCTATATCTATGCACAGGGGATGTAGCAGAGAGGACATCGCGTTTTGGACTGCGTCAGACGGAAGAGGATTTTTTTAATTAAAGATGGAGTCTCTAATCGCTTTTTTTTTTATTTCAAATAACATTTTTTCTCTGTGTTGTGTTTTTTTAACCCTTTATTGGAGATTCTTAGTGGCTGAGTCAAACGTGGCCTGACATTAAGAATCTCGGGCTTAATACCAGCTTGTATAACAAAGCTGGTATTAACCCCTTTATTACCCAGCGTGCTACCGCCACCAGGGCCGCTGGAAGAGCGGGGTTCAGCGCCAGAGGATGGCGCTTCAATGAACGCGCCATCTTCTGGGGCGGCTGCGGGCTGCAATTTGCAGCGGGGGGTGCCCAGAAAGCTTGGGCATCCCTGCGCTGCGGATTCCAGCCCCCAGCTGCTTAGCTGTACCTGGCTAGACATAGAAATTGCGCGGAGCCCCACGCATTTTTTTTTTTTATTATTTCATGAATTTCAGAGTCAGAGTCTCAGAGTCAGAGTCAGACTCTCAGAATTTCATGAAATAATTAAAAAAAAATGCGTGGGGCTCCGCACAATTTCTATGTCTAGCCAGGTACAGCTAAGCAGCTGGGGGCTGGAATCCGCAGCGCAGGGATGCCCAAGCTTTCTGGGCACCCCCCGCTGCAAATTGCAGCCCACAGCCGCCCCAGAAGATGGCGCGTTCATTGAAGCGCCATCCTCTGGCGCTGAACCCCGCTCTTCCAGCGGCCCTGGTAGCGGTGGCACGCTGGGTAATAAAGAGGTTAGGGCCAGCTTTGTATTATCAGCTGGCCCTAAGCCCGAAATTTATGGCGGTCACGCCAATATTAGACATGACCACCATGAATTTCTATTAAATTGTTTTAAAAAAAACACAACACAAAGAAAAGTTTTTATTAGAAATAAAAAAAAAAGCCATTAGGGACTCCATCTTTAATTAAAAAAATCCTCTTCCGTCCGACGCAGTCCAAAACGCGATGTCCTCTCTGCTACATCCCCTGTGCATAGATATAGATGTCTATGCACAGGGAATGAGCAGACTGAGAACAATCTCAGCTCTGCTACATCAGGCAGCAGGCAGGCTCTAGGACCCTGGAGCTGGCAGCCAGCACACTGAGCAGACAGGATTCTTATCTGTGCGAGTTTCCCAGCGATTACTTACAAAGTAAACGAGTCCAATGCAAATAAATGACAAAACTAGGATTGCTTCAGGCTGAAGCTTCCGAGACACATCTGCGATTTGTAAATCTCACACTACTCGCTATTACTCGCTTCCCCATTCATTAACATTGGACTCGCTAGACTCGCAACGAGTAGCGAGTCCTGTGCTCGGACTCGCTAGAGTCAAGCGATTCCGAGTAATTTAGGATTCGCCCATCACTACTCCACACTGATGAGGGGCAATACCCTGAAACAGCTGTATGTGGATGGATACCTGGCTCTGTTAATTCCCTTGTCATATCCTTAACTCGTAACTGAGTGGGATATTGACTAAATGGGCCACTTAATATGGTGGTTATGGTGGTCTCCGCAAGGATTCCACCCCAGGGCTAGGTCCTTCCCTGGAGGGATATCTAGCTAGTCCCGTGTTTGAGACTCTTAATCGAGGCTCCACGGATCTATTTGCATATTCAATGGAGGAGATAGCACAGAGAGAGAGAGAGAGCACGGGGAGAAGACAGGGGTAGAATACATGATGAAGCAGACAGAGGAGAGAGAGAGACACCACGTGGGGAAGGGAAAAGAGAGTGCACAAGGGGAGAAGAGAGTACACAGGAGGAGAAGAGAGCACACAGAGGGAGAAGAGAGTGCAAAGAGGAAGAGAGTGCACATGGGGGAGAGAGTGCAAAGGGGGAGAAGAGAGCCCACAGGCAAGAGAAAGCACCCAGGGGGGAGAGAGACAGTGCACAGGGAGGAGAGAGTGCATGAGGGGGAATATATATATATATATATATATATATATATATATATAATATATATATATATAATATAGCCCACAGCCTCTATATTATAGTCATGAATTGTCATATGTGGTAAACAGACTGACTGATGCTCCATTGCCCAGGGCCCAGGAAAACCTGGAGTTTGCCCTGAACCCCACACAAACTTCACACTGCTAATTGCTTATAATTGCTTGCATAAAGTACAATGTGCCTCAAAAAGCCCTCCATAAAGAGTAAAGGCTCCCTCATAGCCCTCCACACTCCACAAAGCCCTTCATATATTATAATGGCCTCAGATATACTTTGATATAGTATAATGGGCCCCGCATAGTCTTTCATATAGCATAATGCACCTCATAGTCCTCCATATAGTAATGGGCCCCAAATAGTCCTCCATATATATAATACACCCCTTCATAGTCCTTCATATGGTATAATCTACCCTTAGTCTTATATATAGTGGGCCCCACATTGCCTTCCATGAAGTATAATGCTCCCCCGTAGTCTTCCCTACAGTATAATCAGCCACACATAGTGCTGCATACAGTAAAATGCATCTATCATAGTCCTCTATATTGTATAATGTCCCCTATGGTCCTCCACAACTCATTATCAACCATATAGTATAATGTATACCCAATAGTCCACGATTTAGTATAATGCATATCTTAGGCCATGTGCACACACCTCCGCTGTAAGTATTTAGTGGTTCTCCGCTAAATACTTAGGTTTTTTCAGAGAAGCGGAGGTGCGTGTGCGCCAGCGCTTTCTGCAGACGCAGTCCATGGTTACCCGATGTGTATCATGGTAACCATTTCACAGGCAAGGCTGCCTAGTGTCGGCTTAAGCCAGGGAAAGCGGACACTAGACAGCCTAGTCTGTGAAATGGTTCCCGCGATACACATCGGGTAACCATGGGCTGCGTCTGCAGAAAGCACCGGCGCACACGCACCTCCACTTCTCTGAAAAAACCTAAGGATTTAGTCCTTCTTATCGTATAATGCACCCACATAGTCCTCCACATAGTATAATGCACTCCCATAGTCCTCCATATAGTATATTGCATCCTCCATAGTCCTATATATATATTACAATGCCCCATCCATAGTCCTCCATATCATATAATGCACCCCATACTCATCCATATCATATAATGCCCCCCAATAGTCCTCCATATATTATAATACAATCCCCATGTCCTCCATATGTTGTAATGCACCCCCATAGTCATACATACATTAGAATGCACCGCATAGTTCTCCACATATTATAAGGTACCCTCCATAGTCATCTATATCATATACTGCACACCTCGTAGTCCTTAGGTCACCTTGTACTCACTGATAAAAAATGTAGAAAATAATTACTTGCCTCTCTTGGTTCCCAAGCTGTTCTAGTCTCCATGCTGGCATCCTGCAGCTCTGCATATTTCAGCACAGCGGGCATGCAGTAATTATGTCATCGTCCTCACTGTGCTGAGAATGCAGATCATAGATACAGACACAGCAGGATAATGATGGAGGAGGGAGCAATTACAGTTGAAAGCGTGCTGACGGTCAGTGGAAGTCCGTTTTGCTGGCCCTGTGCCCCCCTGACTTATGGGCCCCATAGAGACTGTGTGGTCTGCCGTCATTGGCTGTAGGCCAGTGGTCTCTGACAAGACAATCCATTTAAAATACATCAAGTATTTAGCAGTGTACTTCTGTCTGATGAAATACTTAAGTAATTTTTAAAACACAAATATATTTTCAATGATGTAACATTTTAACATTTTTTTTCTTTTAAGAAATTCCAGTATTAATGAAACTTCCTATAATTAATTCAATGGACAGCCTTCCTGTGCCAAAAGGAGATTTAGTTGACAATGTTGCAAATGGACAAAAAATCAATTTATCGAAATCAGAAGTTCCAGGTAAACAAGACATGTAAATAGAATGATATATTGTATCCTTTATATATGGAGTTATGTCTCCAAGAATATCAAAAGCACAGCTAAATTCATTTGTATGTTAAAACATTATAAGCGTTAAATACGTACGGTATGCAGAATGTTTTATATTTACCAACTAGCATATGATAACTAGTTCAAGGAAAAAGAAGCACTACCTATCCCATTTTACTTCTTTAACTAATCATTTGACTCACGGTGGTTCCTCAATCTATCACATGAGGCAAACTACAGTATAGCTTATTTATTCAATTTAAAATAGGGTTGTGTCTGGTATTTGCCCATCTCTTCTATGTAAGCACATTGCTATATGTGTTTCTGTTAATAATTATAGTATTAAATAATAATTAAGAAAAATATATTCTTCATTTAGGTTTAATTAAACCTTTTGCACAGTTTGTCTTCTATAGCCTCTGTGTAAGGGCTCGCTCACACAACTGTATGCATTGGACGAATGCTATCCAATTTTTTATCAGGTAGCACTAGAACCAATATTATTCAAAGGGATAGTGAGGATGCCCAATTTTTTTAACGTACAGAATCTCTCAGTGACATAATTGCAACATGCTCGATTTAATTTTGTTATCAGAGGAGATGCCGCCATTCAAGTTTATGGCTGCATGAAAATATCAGATTGCACTTGGATGACATCCACCAGCTCATACAATGGGGATATATGTTCTCCATCTTCTCATCATCCAAGAGAATCGGATCACAGTATAGTGACACTCTAATCAAGCTCATCAGAGTTTGATTGGAGTGTAAATAGCATAATCAATCAGATTCTTCAGATGAGAGAATTTACAGTCGTGTAACCGCAGCCTTATACTGTCTATTGCTGGTTGTAGATTCTGATTTCAAAGAACCCATCAGTCATCCCAATCTGACTTTGGCAGGGAGTATGTACGGTAGCTCTTTTATCTATATTTTAACTTCTCTTGGCCTACATTCCGACGGTGCGATAGTGTACCGCTACTGTATAGTTTTTGACGGATCTGTTTTTTTGCAGTGAAATGCAGTGGATGTTGGCCATCCCAGCCAAGTCAATGCATTTCCAAATTTTGAATTCAGACAAAACGTTTTGTGAGGATCCGCTCTTGGGCTCACCTTGGAGAGTTGTGAGGCCTCCTCTGTTAGTGTCAACCTGCCGCTACTTTTCCCTCTAAAGGTACCGTCACACGCGGCAATTTTGCAAGCAATTTCACTGGCAATTTGCTAGTTGCAGTGAAATCATGGACACTTTGTTCTATTTTGTTGCTGTGCATAAATGAAACAATGTGTCCATGATTTCACTGCAACCAGCAAATTGCCAGTGAAATTGCTTGCAAAATTGCCGCGTGTGACGGTACCTTTAGGGTGCTGTTCCACCACTGACAATGAGGACTTCTCTGTGGAATTCCTATCCTCGGGTAGGGCCCTCGTTCTTTACTTGGTCAAGTTTGGATTCTTCTACGTGTTACTTCAGGGGGACTGGATCCTCCTGATCTGTCCGGACTATTCCTGTTACTATATCTTTGAATATGCAGATGAAGTCCATGGAGCCTTGGTTAAGAGTCTACAACATGGACACCAGCCAGTTATCCCACCAGGGAAGGACCTAGCCCAGGGTATTAGTAGCCCTTAAGTCACTATCCAGCCCTTGCGAGCTTGAAGATATGGCGAGGGATTTACCATGGACTAGGTATCCAACCACAGACAGCTGTTTCAGGGTGGTTGCCCCTCATCAGTGTGGCGCAGGATTCTGGCTGGGTGGGAGCAATGCTTGATAGACAGACATCACAAAGCACCCACTGACCTTGTGGAGACCAGTGGAGGATAACACTGCGGGCACCAGTTAAAGCACTCAAACACAGTGACACCCAAGGTTCATTGCTCCCTAGAATTTGAATATGCAGATGAAGTCCATGGAGCCTCGTTTAAGAGTCTACAACATGGACACCAGCCAGTTATCCCACCACGGAAGGACCTAGCCCAGGGTATTAGTAGCCCTTAAGTCACTATCCAGCCCTTGCGAGCTTGAAGATATGGCCAGGGGTTTACCATGGACTAGGTATCCAACCACAGACAGCTGTTTCGGGGTTGTTGCCCCTCACCAGTGTGGCGCAGGATTCTGGCTGGGTGGGAGCAATGCTTGATAGACAGACATCACAAAGCACCTTGGGTTTCACTGTGTTTGAGTGCTTTAACTGGTGCCCGCAGTGTTATCCTCCACTGGTCTCCACAAGGTCAGTGGTTGCTTTGTGATGTCTGTCTATCAAGCATTGCTCCCACCCAGCCAGAATCCTGCGCCACACTTATGAGGGTTAACAACCCCGAAACAGCTGTCTCTGGTTGGATACCTAGTACATGGTAAACCCTTGGCCATATCTTCAAGCTTGCAAGGGCTGGATAGTGACTTAAGGGCTACTAATACCCTGGGCTGAGTCCTTCCCTGGTGGGATAACTGGCTGGTGTCCATGTTGTAGACTCTTAACCGAGGCTCCATGGACTTCATCTGCATATTCAAATTCTAGGGAGCAATGCACCTTGGGTTTCACTGTGTTTGAGTGCTTTAACTGGTGCCCGCAGTGTTATCCTCCACTGGTCTCCACAAGGTCAGTGGGTGCTTTGTGATGTACTATATCTTTTCAGCAGTTGCGAACTCTGGTGTCCAGGTAACTAAAGGGTTCACATGTCTGTTCCCTTCTTTTTGCTTCTCCCACTGGCCTACATCCCTCTCCCTAGGGCTCAGCACAGCTGGGTTAGTGTCCCCTGGTTCTAGGCCTGCTTGGTTACAGCAACCAGCTCCTCACAACTGCTCCATTCCCTGTCTGACTGGAACTGCCTGACTCCTCCCCTCAGGCCTAGATCTTTTATAGGGGATCTGGTTTAAGGAGAGCCAGTGGGACTTCCCCTCCAGGTCTGGGGTGGAAGGTGTTGCATGCTGTGTGTACCAAGGTGTATTCCCTCCTTGCAGCGGTGGGTCTTGTGGCAATCCCCAGCAGAGTGCCATACATGCGACTCTTCCCCCGTCCATCTCTCAGCGCGTTTCAGCACTGAGGTGATGGACAGCGGGTGCAATGCATATTACATGAGGCTGATGTACGGGAGAACGTGACCTCCCACTGCCTCCTGCAGCCTGTACAGGCCCCTGGACACCACTCCAAAGCCACCCCTCCACCCCAGTACAGCACAGCACATAGTAGATAGTAGATTCAGATTATTAGACACACTTTCCCCCAAAATTTGGAGGAACTAAAATGCCTCTTATAATCCAAAAAATACAGTAAGTAAAGAAATAATATGTCCCCAGATGTAAACACCATTTATATTTGACTGCACTTTGGAGTCTCTGGTGCTTGTGCTTTGAATGTACTTTTGTCTTGTTTTGTTACTTTTGAAGTAATCATAGAATCATAGAAAGGTAGCGTTGGCTGTGGTGTTGCTATCAGTGTGTCAAGAGTGGGAGAAGAGGGTTTCATTGACAATCCAACACAATGGGCATCACTTTTAACACATTTTATAAGTGGTCATAAACTTGTAAATAACTCATGAAAGAATAAAGCTATGTTAAAACCAAGCACACCATTGGATTTCTTTTGAAATTCACAATAAGTTTGATATCACATGACCCTCTTCTCATTGAAAAAAATAAAGTTGGATCCAAAATGGGCAACTTCAAAATGGCCGGCATGGTCACCACCCATCTGGAAAAGTTCTCCCCCTCCCATATACTAATGTCCCACAAACAGGAAGTTGACATCACCAACCATTCCTATTTTATTTAGGTGTATCAATATAAATGGGGCACTCTGTAGATTTATCTGCAAGATAGATGCAGCGATCAACAGAACCACATCTGGCTCATGAGCTATAAGTTCCCGACCCCTGATCTAGACTGTATGCTTCTTTTAATATGTGTCAGTCGCAAGGGCCATGATACTCAGCGGCTTGGACAAAGTTCACTTCACCGTAGCCGTGCCCAGGAGTTGGGGCCTTAACCGCACATATAAAGGTTTACTGAGCAGTCCAACAGGTTCACAGGATACAGTACTTCTTTCCAAGGCTTGTAATCTGGCTGCTCTAATGGGTGTTTCCCTTCTCTGCTCAATGGTAATTCTGGGCTTCCTGCTACATAAAAACCCTCTCCTGGGGTATAGGCTTCTTGAAGCATGAAACTTTCAATGCTGCCTACAATTCACTTTGCACGCTCTATAAACAATCTGGCAGCGTAAATCCTGTGAAGACACATGCTTGGCTGCAATAGTTATCTTCTGACCTTTCTATGCTGCTGAAGATGGGCAATCAGTGCTTCACTGTTGATAGTCCAAATTAAATAGTTTTCAGCTTGCCACTGGACCCTGCACACCTGGGTGGCCTAGGAGCTGAGAGTCTGGTTCCTTAGCTGTGCCTGCATATAGCAGCATGTGCTCTGCCTTCAGGAATCCTTCATTACTCCCTTCTTCTTCACTATATACTCTAAACTAAACACTTCCTCCCTCCTAGGGACTGTGTCACAACCTAAAGCTTGCAAAAGTACACAGCTTCCAGTGAGTGATTGAGTACAAATATGTGGATGCTTGTTATACATCTGAGAAATAGAAACTCACATCAAAGCTGAGAATACACATATAAGGCATTATATACGAGTGCATTTTATTGCAGCCAGATGCAGGGGTGCCACAAATACATCCCAGAATTGTGTTTGCCTTTTTTGCTGCTGCATCACACTGTTGACTCATGTTCAGTCTGTGATCTATTAGTATACTACAGTCTTTTTCACACATGTTGTTGCTTAGTCCTATTGCTTCCATTCTCTTTCTGCTTTTTAATTTTTCTTTCCCAGATGTAGGACTTTGCATTTCTCCTTGTTAGGCTGAAAACACACTGGCGATTGAAAAAATGGTGTGATTGACGTATCCAAGAGTCGGACGACTGTTGTCCGATTAGTGGTCCATTTTGCATCCAACTGTGTTGCAACTGTCCTGGCATCACATCCGAGAGTGTAATCCGAGTGTGGTCTGTGCGCAATCCACGCAAACCTGTGCGATTTTGCAATGTAATCAGCTTGCAAATTGCCAACAATGTGTGTCATTCATCAGTGAAATGATGTGTGTCAATCAGGGCTCATTGAAGTATATATTACATGCACATATGTGTGCTAACAGTGTGCCCTGTATCCCCTGAGACCCATGTTTTGTGGCCGGGTGCATCTTTCGACAGAATGTTGATTAACCTGATTCCAAACCACACTGTGTGGGTTTGAAGGTTTTGTGAAATAACCGGTGGTGTGGCACTCCCTACCCAATTATGGCCGATCCGTGGAGCCGGCGTCCAATGTGAGACATATGGCCCAATTGGCAAAGCCACATGTCTGATGTCTTATTTCTGTTGCCAGCCCTCACATACCAGTATACCCCCAATGCGCAAACTTTTCACACCTCTTACGGCTTCACTTTTCAGTTATGATGTTTTTAAAATACTTTATGCATGAACGGGTGTGATGTCAATAAGACCACCATATATGTACTTAAAGTCCTACAAGCCATAACCATGTCAGGAGGTACACACTGTGACTGTGTCCATTAAATGTAGATTTACTATGTACCCACAGGGCCAGGCCCCAGCCCTGCTGGCTGTTACAGTCGCCTCGACATGTTTTGTTTGCCAACACATCATCAATATGACGGTGTTTATGTATGTTACCATAACAATGAAACATGCACAACATCTATTGTTGTCAATAGAAATTTCATACTATATATTTATTCTGGTTTATTCTGGACGTTGTCCCTGTCCCGTTTGAAGAAAACACTGAGAATGTTTTGCAGAAGGTTTTCTGTAATTGCATATTTCTATGGAATATGCTTAAAAACAGTATTGTTCAAAATTCTCATAAAACAACGTCATGATGATGACAAAACATTTACAAACTGTATAAAACCAATTACTTGGCCCACACCACATGTTCAACCAAGAGGGCACATACCCACATGTTGGCCTACAGCTGTGTGTAGGTGGTGTCCTCCGTGTTCCTGTGTGAACCTTCCTCAGGTCCCTGCCCACCTGGTGTATTAAATACCTGAAGAGCCAGGTTAAGCTCTTCCTCAAGAGGCCTCATCGCTGGTGTGGCCGACATTTGGCCGACTGCCAGGGCATTGGGGACATTATCAAGGTGTTGAAATGGGGCCCACAATGGACATGGAATAGGGGGACTCCCCAGACTGTTAGAGGCCTGAGAGGATGATGGGCATGATGATGGTGCTAGCTGATGGATGTTGGTACGGTCAAGTACATTCTCAGCCGAGTTCTGCCACCCTTCCAGCATGTTAAAAACAGTTCTGGGATCATTGGGTGGCAGACATGCATCCAACACAATTTGGATGGCAACCCTTGCACCCAGCTCCTATGGGCATGGTATCTCACGCAGGTATCCACAGAAACTGTGTGCAAAGGCTTCCTCCCCATCATCTGTCTCCGGCCTCACAGGGTTTGGAAAGACCCCCGCATCCACGTGGCGCCGGAGGTTTCGGCCAGAGACATGCCTGCGACGCCTGGGGTGAGGACCCAAAGGTGAGATGACGGAAAACCGGGGCAGGGGCAACTGTTCTGCGGGCCTCAGTCCAAGTTCCTTTAGTGGCTGGGGCAGGGCAGCTGGTATGGGTTGCCCCTGTGGTGCTTCTTCAGAGGACTGAGAGTCACAGCCAGCACCAGAAGTTGAAGGCTGTGATGTTGATGGCCCCACAGCATCGTCAGCCGAGTCTCCTCCTTGCGTGTTTTGGGGTTCAGAATCCGATGCACCAGGGCTCCTCAGATTGGAATGAGATCTATGTTTGATGAAAGGATAATAACGACTACACCAGGGGTCTCAAACTCGGCTGGGTTGGTGGGCCGCACATAGAAAAACATTTACAGCGGGGGGCCGCATCCCTTGTAGGATGAAGTGATATTTTTATAATACCAGAATTTTTTGCTCAATGTAGTAAAGTACAAATTCTGATCCCTTTCTTGTAGTAATGTCCCCATCCTGTAGTAATGTCCTTTTCTAGTGATGTCCCCCATTCTGATCACCTTTTCTAGTGATGTCCCCATCCTGATCCCTTTTTCTAGTGATGATCCCTATCCTGATCCCTGTTTCTAGTGATGTCCACCATCCTGATTCCTTTTTCTAGTGATGTCCCTCATCGATCATGGTCCCCTTTTGTAGTGATTTCCCCCATCCTGATCCCCATTTCTAGTGATGTCCCCCATCCTGATCCCCTTTTCTAGTGATGTCCCCCTTCCTGATCTCCTTTTCTAGTGATATCCCCCACCCCATTCCCTTTTAGTAGTGATGTCCCCCATCCCGATCCCCTTTTATATTGATGTCCCTCATCCTGATCCCCTTTTATAGTGATGTCCCCCATCCTGATCTACTTTTATAGTGATGTCCCCCATCCTGATCTACTTTTATAGTGATGTCCCCCATCCTGATCTACTTTTATAGTGATGTCCCCCATCCTGATCTACTTTTATAGTGATGTCCCCCATCCTGATCTACTTTTATAGTGATGCCCCCCGTCCTGTTTTACCTTCTTTTTACACACTCAAATACACACTCTATAATACTCACACACAAACCTACACACAAACCCCCCCTCACACACACACACACACACACACTCTCACACACACTCTCACACATCCTCATACACACTCTTACACTCACACTCATACACACACTGAAACTCGCACACACTTTCTTATACACACACATCCTCACTCACACACTCACCCTAACACACACATCTTCTCACACACACTCACACTTTTCTCACTTTAATGATGCATCGCTCCATTGCAGGGGGCCGCCGCGGTCCCCGCTGTACTGACTTCCAGCCTCTGCTGTGCTATGACTTCCACCAGCCGCCACTCAGACAAGCTCTGTTGCTCATCAAGATCAATGCAATCTGCCAACCAGAGGCCCGCAGGTGACGTAATATTCTGCCGTTAGCTGCGGGCCTCTCATTGGCTGACAGCTTGCATTTATCTTGCTGAGTGGCAGAGCTTGTTAGTGCTGCGGACAGAAGTCATCACACATCGGGGACTACAGCGGCCCCCTGCACTGGGGCGATGCATCATTATGTTGTCCAAGGTGCCGCGGGTCGCATAGTGAAGCCCCAGGGGCCGCATGCGGCCCTCGGGCCGCGAGTTTGAGACCCCTGGACTACACTGTTCACAATTCAAAAAGATAAAATCAGGGGAATATAACTTGTTCCAGGAAGGAAAGGGATGCCACAGGGATGAACAAAGGGTTAAATGTTCATAATAGATGTGGGCAACATGTCTATAGGGGAAGCCCACCCCCCTAGAGACATGCTGTCCACTCAGGTGGGCATGTGAGGGGTTAATGTGGGCATTTATAGTATTGCCGAATATTGTTGGCATTTTCAATTTTATGAATGAAAACGGCGTCTCCTCACTTTCTAGGACATATGTGGAGCCCACTGGGACGGGGTACTCGGTACCAGACCAGGGTATCACAGGGGTTATCACGGCGGTCTTGGTCTGGACCGTGTCCCGGGCCCACAAGTAATGGGTTTGGGGGGTTATTAACAGGGGATATAGTCATGACGCCACCCATGGTATGTGTTCAGGGTGACCACCGCTTCTGCAGAACCTCCGGGATGATGTTTGTCAATCGGTGATGTAACGGCTCTCCACGGGCAGAGCCTGGTTCCCCGGGGTAGTGGTGATGATAGTTTATGGATGATGCAGGGCATGGGTAGTGGTAGAGATGATAACAGTTTGTGAGGGAGAGTAGGGCTCCAACTCTTTACTGTAGATGGTATTCAGTAAGTTTTGTCCACGAAGTCTGTACCGGGGTCAGGTTGCTCCCACCCTGACCGGGTCCTTGGCTTCCTGCTCCTGCGCTGTGTGTGTGGCCCTGCTGCTGCTTTAGCTAGGTTGCCCGCCCTGTCTCCCCTCACAGGTACCAAATTTGCTAGGCAACTTGAGTCTTATCTTTGTGTTTCTGACTCCGCCGCTATGCTTCGCTATGGTACTGTGAAGATATATAATCTTCACTAATTCGGTGTTTTCTGTGCTGTTTGTGTCAGGCACAATTTTGGATCCAGTATCCGGTCTTTGCGCTCCTCCGGGGTGAGTTTAGGGTAATTCTGTGTCCCGGGTGTGTTCCTCTGCTTCTCCTACTCCTGTTCTTCAGACCCTTGCTTGGCCTGGAACTGGACAGTGGACCGTGGGGTGAGCCTAACGCAGCTCTTTTACACCCAGATCCTTCTTCCCTCAGTGCTGACCCGTACTGAACTAACTGATTGAACTAACTGCCACTTCTTCTCCACACCAGAATAAATAGGGGGAGCAGCTTTAGCTCCCCCTTCTGGCCTGGAGGCGCTAGTGTAGTGTTGTGGGTTGTGTGGGGAGTTAACCCTTGGTGATGTTACTGTGGCACATTAACCCTTGGGGTGCCACACATACAGTACGTAATGTACGTACTGTATGAGCCACTAGCCTTGGTCCTCAAATCATTAACATTAGGTCTATGGCGGTGCGTTGCCCATAGACCTAATGTTAATGCTTTTAGGACCAAGGCTAGTGGCTCATACAGTACGTACATTAAGTACTGTATCTTCTACACAGCGAGGAGCCGCCATGTTCAGTCATAAAATTGAAAACGCCGACAATAGCCGGCAATACTATAAATGCTCAGATTAACCCCTCACATGCCCACCTGAGTGGACTGCACGTCTCTAGGGGGGGTGGGCACCCCTAGAGACATGTTGCACACATCTATTATTAACATTTAACCCTTTGTTCATCATTGCGGCAGCAGGGATGAACAAAGCATACAGTAACCGGATTGCTCCGGATTACACATCCTGAGCAATCCGGTTATCACATTGCGGTTTGAAGGACACATTTTGTGAAAAAAATGTGTCTGAAGGCAATTGTGCTTACCGCATCCAGATCTGGATGCGGTAACCGCAATTACCCTTCCAAGTGCGACCCTAGCCTTACATTGGTCCGATAGCAATGCGATTTTTACTCACATTGTAGCTGCACGAGTTTCACGCCAGTGTGTCCGTACCCTTATAAACCATTCGATTAGTTGATGTAATCTTTAAAAAAAATTTACAGTCACATTATGTGGATCTTTTTATTATTATACAAATCTTGGCACTTTTTTTTAAGGGTTAACTAACATTCAGCTCTAAATACACTGCCCAATATTACCCAGAAAGTTAGTCCACCTAAAGGACCAGTTACACACACAGATAATTGTGCAGAGATTGTTCGCAGATCTCTGGTTGCAGTGAAATCATGGACACATTGTTCCATTTTGTGGCCGTGTACAAATGTAACAATGTGTCCATGATTTCACTGCAACAAGAGATCTACTAACAATTAGGGATGAGCGAGTATACTCGTTACTATTCGGCACTCGCCGAATAGTATGGGATTCGGGCTACTCGTTACACTGCGAGTATCCTTGCGATTACTCGCAAAGTAACGAGTCAAATGTAAGTCAATGTGAAATGCGAGTAAGGCTAGGGTCACACTTTCTCCTAGAATTGCAATTGGCTTCAGACAAGCCACAATCCGGTAACCGGATTGCTGAAGCCGCAATCCGGTAAACGGATTGCTCTGGATGTGTGCGGCCGCAGGGATGAGCAAACTGTAAAATCTATGAATAAAGCTTTATTAATGATAATAATTATGCCTTTCATGTCTCTAGGGGGTGCCCACTTCCCCTAGAGACATGCTACCTACTTAGGTTGACATGTAATAGGTTAATATGTTATGTACAGTAAGCCGATTCCTGTCAGCTCTGTACATTTTTATGAATGAAGCCACAGCTCCCCTGTGAGCAGCGCTCATACTATACGTAATGTACGTATAGTACGTATAGTACGTATAGTATGTGCGCTGTCCAGGGTCCTGAAGGCTTATACAGTAGATCTATGGGCAGCGCACAGCGCACAGCGATAGACCTACTATAAATGCCTGCAGGACCTCAGACAGTGCACATGCTATACGTACATTAGGTACAGTATGAGCGCTGCTCACAGGGAAGCTGCGGCTTCATTCATAAAAATGTACAGAGCTGACAGGAGTCGGCTTACTGTACATAACATATTAACCTATTACATACCAACCAAAGTAGGTAGCATGTCTCTGGGGGGGTGGGCACCCCTTAGAGACATGAAGGGCATAATTATTATCATTAATAAAGCTTTATTTTACAGTTTAGAACTTTGCTTATAAGCAAAGTATATACGGTTATCGCATTGCTCAGGATTACACATCCTGAGCAATGCGGTTACCACATTGCGGGTCTTAGAAACACTCTGAAAACTGCAGTCTGCATGATTTTTCACGGAGGCTGCAGAGCCGGAGGCGGTAACCAGATTGCTTGTAAAGCAATCCGGTTTTTATAGTAGGCTCCTATGAGGAGCGTTTCCTGCTCCAGTTTTGAGCTTTTTAAAAGCTCAAAACCGGATCAGGTTTTAAAATAATAAAAGTGAAGTGTGACCCCTAATTACTCTGCTGCCAGACCCTATAAAGAGGCTATTTGTATTTGGCCGGACAAAACAATATTGGAGAGCCCCCTTTTTTTTAAATTATTTCATGAATTTCATGAAATAACAAAAAAAAAAAATTTGTGGGGCTCCACACGATTTCTATGTCCAGCCAGGTACAGGCAGCTGGGGGCTGGAATCCGCAGCGCAGGGAGGCCCAAGCTTTCTGGGCACCCCTCGCTGCGAATGGCAGCCCTCAGCCGCCCCAGAAGATGGCGCGTTCATTGAAGCGCCATGTTCTGGCACTGAACCCAACTCTTCCAGGGCCCTGGTGCGGTGGCTCACTGGGTAATAAAGGGGTTAGGGCCAGATTTGCATTATCAGCTGGCCTTAAGCCCGAAATTCATGGCGGTCACACCAATAGTAGACATGACCGCCATGAATTTCTAGTACATTCTGTCAAAAAAAATACAACACAGAGAAAAGTTTTTTTTTATTAGAAATAAAACAAAAAAGACATTTAGTGATATCATCTTTATTAAAAAAATCCTCTTCCGTCCGACGTAGTCCATAAACGCAATCTCAGCACTACTACATCACTCTGCATAGACACACATGTCTATGCAGAGGGAGAGCAGGCTAAGAAATGACTACAACAGTCAGGGTTCACCTCAGGTCATAGCTCGGGCTATGACCGCGGGTGAACCCTGCTGTCACATCCTGAAGACTGCCGCCGGCAGCCAGAAGTTGCTGACCGCCGGCAGAGCAGTGAGTAAACTGGAAGTCATTAACTTCCGGTTTATTCACTGCTCTGCGGCGCTCAGCAATCTCTGGCGGCCGGCAGCAGCAGCAGTATGGCTGTGACAGCAGTGTTCACCCACGGTCATAGCCTGAGCTATGACCTAAGGTGAACCCTGACTGTTGTAGTCATTTCTTAGCCTGCTCTACATCTGCATAGACATGTGTGTCTATGCAGAGCGATGTAGCAGTGCTTAGATGTCGTTTTAGGACTACGGCGGACGGAAAAGGTTTTTTTTAAATTAAAGATGGAGTCACTAATAGGTTTTTTTATTTATTTCTAATAAAAAAAATTTCTCGGTGTTGTTTTTTTTTAAAACAATTTACTAGAAATTCATGGGGGGCATGTCTAATATTGGCGTGATCCCATGAACTTCGGGCTTAGGGCCAGCTGATAACAAAAAGCTGGCCTAACCCCTTTATTACCCAGTGAGCCACCGCACCAGGGAAATTCATGAAATAATAAAAAATAAGGGCTTCCCGATATTTTTGTGTCCAGAGAGGTACAAATAATCAGCTGTGGGTTGGTAACAGACCGTTGCCGCCTGCTGTATCCGGCTGGCATACAAAAATATGGCGAAGCCCGCATCAAATATTTTTCTGAAAAATCCAACAAACAATATGAATTAAAGGGACTGCATCTTTATTAACCTCTCGACCATGGTTGAGGGGTTAATAAAGATGCAGTCCCTTTTTATAGGATTGTTTAATGGATTTTTGAGAAAATTTTTGACGTGGGATTCGCCCTCTTTTTGTATGCCAGCCGGATACAGCAGGCGGCAACGGTCTGCCCCCAACCCCGAGCAAACTATTTGTACCTGCCTGGACACAGATATATCGGGAAGCCCTTATTTTTTATTATTTCATGAATTTCATGAATCTTTTTGTTATCAGCTGGCCCTAAGCCCGAAATTCATGGGGGCACACCAATATTAGACATGCCCCCATGAATTTCTAGTAAATTGTTTAAAAAAAACAACACCAAGAAAATTTTTTTATTAGATATAAAACAAAAAACTATTAGTGACTCCATCTTTAATAAAAAAAAATCCTTTTACATCCCCCGTAGTCCTAAAACGACATCTCAGCACTGCTACATTGTTCTGCATAGACACACATGTCTATGCAGAGGGAAAGCAGGCTAAGAAATTACTACAACAGTCAGGGTTCACCTCAGGTCATAGCTCATCTATGACTGCTGGTGAACCCTGCTGTCACAGCCATACTGCCGCTGCCGCCGGCCGCCGGAGGTTGCCGAGCGCCGGCAGAGCAGTGAATAAACCTGAAGTTAATGACTTCCGATTTATCCACTGCTCTGCCGGCGCGGCAATCTCCAGCAGCCGGCGGCAGTCTTCGGGATGTGACAGCAGGGTTCACCCGCGGTCATAGCCCGAACTATGACCTGAGGTGAACGCTGACTGTTGTAGTAATTTCTTAGCCTGCTCTCCCACTGCATAGACATGTGTGTCTATGCAGAGCGATGTAGCAGTGCTGAGATTGCGTTTATGGACTATGTCGGAAGGAAGAGGATTTTTTTAATAAAGATGGAGTCACTAAATGTCTTTTTTGTTTAATTTCTAATAAACATAAAAAAATTTCTCTGTGTTGTTTTTTTTTTGACAGAATTTACTAGAAATTCATGGCGGTCATATCTACTATTGGCGTGACCGCCATGAACTTCGGGCTTAGGGCCAGCTGATAATACAAAGCTGGCCCTAACCCCTTTATTACCCAGTGAGCCACCTCACCAGGGCCCTGGAAGAGTTGGGTTCAGTGCCAGAACATGGCGCTTCAATGAACGCGTCATCTTCTGGGGCGGCTGCGAGCTGCCATTCGCCGCGGGGGGTGTCCAGAAAGCTTGGGCCTCCCTGCACTGCGGATTCCATCCCCCAGCTGCCTAGCTGTACCTGGCTGGACATAGAAATCGCTGGCCCTTAGCCTGAAATTCATGGGGTCACGCCATATTAAACATGACCGCCATGAATTTCTAGTGAATTTTTTACTAAAAAAACACAACACAGAGAAAAAATATTTTATTAGAAATAAACAAAAAAGACACTTAGAGACTCCATCTTTATTATCAATTCTCTTCCGTCCGACGTAGGCCAATCCAGGGTTCTTCTTTAGTTCTGCTACATCTCTAGTAGAGAACCTCTACCAGAGATGTAGCAGAGCAGTGCACCCGTAGGAAAGTTCATGTGAATTCATGCAGGGATGAGCAAACTGTTACATTTGTTTAAAAAGCTTAAATATTAATAATAATTGTGGCCATCATGTCTCTAGGGGGTGCCCAACCCCCTAGAGACATGCTGCCCACTCAGGACGGCATGTAATGTGTTAAAACCTCCTGTACAGTAAGCCGGCTCCTGGCGACTCTGTACAATTTTGTGAATGAAGCCGCGGCTCCCCTGTGAGCTACACGCATACTATACATAATGTACGTATAGTTTGTGCGCTGTCTGAGGTCCTGTAGGCATTTAAATTAGATCTATGGCGCTGCACTGCCCATAGATCTACTGTAAATGCCTACAGGACCCTGGACAGCGGCACATACTATAAGTACATTACGTATAGTATGTGCGCAGCTGACAGGGAATCCGCGGCTTCATTGAGAAAAATGTACAGAGCCGACAATAGTCGGCTTATTGTACAGGGTATATTAACCAATGACATGCCGTCCTGAGTGGGCAGCATGTCTCTAGGGGTGTCGGGCACCCCCTAGAGACATGATGGCCACAATTATTATTAATATTTTAGCTTTTTTAACTCATTTTACAGTTTGCTTTTACCGGCGGCAGCCGGGATAAGCAAAGTATATGGTAACCACATTGCTCAGGATTACACATCCTGAGCAATGCGGTTACAGCATTATAGATGATAGAACAGCTCCAAAAACTGCAGCCTGCATGATTTTTCACGCAGGCTGCAGAGCCTGATGCATGTAATGCAATCCGGTTGTCATAATAGGCTCCTATGAGCAGCGTTTCCTGATGCGGTTTTGAGCTTTTTGAAAGCTCAAAACCGGATCAGGAATTTAAAAAAAAATGCAAGTGTGACCTTAGCTTTAGAAAAAAAAGTGCACAAAATGATGCAAAAACCTGATCCAAGGCTCAATTGTGACCCTAGCCTAAGGCTAGGGCCACACTTGCCATGCGTTTTTTAAGGTGATTTTTGGCACCCTGCGTTTTTACCTGCGTTTTTGCTGATAGGTGTGGGGGACCCTTGAAACTCATGCAAAAATGCATGCAAAAACACATGCAAAAAAGGCATGTACCATTTAGTGCCATATAAAAACGCATGCGTTTCCCATAGGGCCCAATGTTAACAAAAACGCATGCGCTTTTGAAAAAGCACCTGAAAATACTGCATGCTGCGTTTTTGGATGCTTTTTCCAAAAAATCATGCATCATGCAGTATTTTTTGGTGCTGAGTAGTGATGAGCGAGTACTAAAATGCTCGGGTGCTCGAAGCTCAGGCCGAGCATCCCGAGAAACTCGTGTACTCGGCCCGAGTACCGAGCCCAATGTTATCCTATGGGAGACCCGAGTATTTTTATGAAATGACTGCCGGCAGCATGGAAAAACCCTAAAAATGTCACAAAAGTCTCAGAAGAGTGCTCAAATGACATGGCAACACCATGGAGAAGACCCCTGGAAGCATTTCTCACTCAAAAGTCACAGCTGTGAACAATGTTGTCCGAGTTTCACGCCAATTTTACGGAGTCTCCAGAAAACCTTCCAAAATGACACCAAAATGAATATTTAGGGTGGAAATGTTAAGGGCACATACCCAATAGTGAGATACAGCTGGTGTATGTTACTTTTTGTGATTACATGAAAGATTTTACGTGAAAACATTGTGCGGCACTCCGATGACCCTGAGAAGAGACGTACATGAAGCCCTGTCTTGAAATAATGTGGCCATTTTGAGGAACTGGGTCTATTGTAGTATTTTCCTTTGCCAGGGCAGTCCAAAATTGGGAGGTTCACCAATGCCCCTGGATACAGACATGCAGGAGGGCCTGTAAACCTCAAGTGGGTGTATTGTAGTATTGCCCTTTTGCAGGGCAGCCAAAAATTGGGAGGCTCCACATTGTCCCTGGATAGAGACGTGCAGGAGGGCCTATAAACAAGAACTGGGTGTATTGTAGTATAGCCCTTTGGTCAGGGCAGCCAAAAATTGGGAGGTTCAACAATGACCCATGCATACAGACATGTAGTAGGGCCTGTAACCCTCAAGTGGGTGTATTGTAGTATAGGCCTTTGGCAGGGCAGCCAAAAATTGGGAGGTTCAACAATGACCCATGCATACAGACATGTAGTAGGGCCTGTAACCCTCAAGTGGGTGTATTGTAGTATTGCCCTTTGGCAGGGCAGCCAAAAATTGGGAGGTTCAACAATGACCCATGCATACAGACATGTAGTAGGGCCTGTAACCCTCAAGTGGGTGTATTGTAGTATTGCCCTTTGGCAGGGCAGCCAAAAATTGAGAGGTTCAACAATGACCCTGGATACAGGCATGCAGGAGGGCCTGTAAACCTCAAGTGGGTGTATTGTAGTATTGCCCTTTGGCAGGGCAGGCAAAAATTGGGAGGCTCCACATTGTCCCTGGATAGAGACGTGCAGGAGGGCCTGTAAACAAGAACTGGGTGTATTGTAGTATAGCCCTTTGGTCAGGGCAACCAAAAATTGGGAGGTTCAACAATGACCCATGCATACAGACATGTAGTAGGGCCTGTAACCCTCAAGTGGGTGTATTGTAGTATTGCCCTTTGGCAGGGCAGCCAAAAATTGAGAGGTTCAACAATGACCCTGGATACAGACATGTAGTAGGGCCTGTAACCCTCAAGTGGGTGTATTGTAGTATAGGCCTTTGGCCAGGGCAGCCAAAAATTGGGAGGCTCCACATTGTCCCTGGATAGAGACGTGCAGGAGGGCCTGTAAACATGAAGTGGGTGTATTGTAGTATAGCCCTTTGGCCGGGCAGCCAAAAATTGGGAGTTTCAACAATGACCCATGCATACAGACATGTAGTAGGGCCTGTAACCCTCAAGTGGGTGTATTGTAGTATTGCCCTTTGGCAGGGCAGCCAAAAATTGGGAGGTTCAACAATGACCCATGCATACAGACATGAAGTAGGGCCTGTAACCCTCAAGTGGGTGTATTGTAATATTGCCCTTTGGCAGGGCAGCCAAAAATTGGGAGGTTCAACAATGACCCATGCATACAGACATGTAGTAGGGCCTGTAACCCTCAAGTGGGTGTATTGTAGTATTGCCCTTTGGCAGGGCAGCCAAAAATTGGGAGGTTCAACAATGACCCATGCATACAGACATGTAGTAGGGCCTGTAACCCTCAAGTGAGTGTATTGTAGTATTGCCATTTGGCAGGGCAGCCAAAAATTGGGAGGTTCAACAATGCCCCTGGATACAGACATGCAGGAGGGCTTGTAAACCTGAAGTGGGTGTATTGTAGTATTGCCCTTTGGCAGGGCAGCCAAAAATTGGGAGGCTCCACTTTGTCCATGGATAGAGACGTGCAGGAGTGCCTCAAAAAAATTTTCCCTTTCGAAAGGAGCGGGTCTCCTGTCGTTGTAATGCCCATTCTAAAAGAATGGATGAAAAAATTTACCACTGCGGGTATACCTGAAACAACAGCCTAACTATTGTAACGGTCATCATGGTGGCACATGAGGAGAAGGAGGAGCCGTCTAGCGATTAGCCAAAGTCCAGAAGTGTGTTCCCATGGGTGAGTGGAGGTACATGGCAAATACCCAGAACAAAATTTTAATTCAGTTGTCATTTGCTGGTGGTGTGGTAAAGTCTGGCCCAATCCAACCCTTGTTCATCTTGATCAGAGTCAGCCTGTCAGCATTTTCAGTTGACAGGCGGGTGCGTTTATCAGTAATGATTCCACCTGCAGCACTGAAAACACGCTCTGATAAAACGCTAGCGGCAGGGCAGGCCAGGACTTCCAAGGCGTAGAGAGCCAATTCATGCCACGTGTCCAGCTTGGAGACCCAATAATTGAAAGGCACAGAGGAATCTCACAGTACAGTTGTTCGATCTTCAAGGTACTCCTTCAGCATCTGCCCAAACTTAGCATTTCTGGTGGCACTACCCCACACCTCAGGGGCTGTTGTACGTGAGGGGCTGAGAAAACTGTCCCACATCGTAAAGACTGTTCCCCTACCTCTGGCGGATTGGACTTGTGCCCCTCTCGGCCGTACGCCTTGGTTGTCCGCCGAATCCTGACCTATCGTTTTGTGAGGGGAATGATTTGCCTACTTCCGTGACTATGGCCCTGTGGAACTGCTGCATTTTGGCTGACCTCTCCGCCTCAGGAATGAGAGACATAAAGTTCTCCTTGTAGCGTGGGTCTAACATTGTTGCCAACCAGTACTGATTGTCGGCCAAGATGTTCTGAACGCGAGGGTCACGAGCCAGGCAGCTTACCATAAAGTCAGCCATGTGCGCCAGACTCTTAACAGCCATCACTTCAGTATCCAGACCAACACGATGACTGAACATGCTGTCCTCCTCCTCCTCATCTTCCCTGTCCTCTGGCCAGCCACGCTGAATCGAGGGTATGAGTGGTGTGCATGTCATATCCTCAATTTGGCCAGAGAGTTGCTCCATGTCTTCATCATCCTCCTCCTCGTCATAGTCCTTCACTGCACGTTGTGATGAGATGAGGCTGGGCTGTGTGTTTTCACCCACACCCACTACTGTTTCTTGCTCCAAGTCATCGCGCTCGGCCTGCAATGCATCCTCTTTGATTTTCAGCAGAGACCGTTTTAGAAGACAGAGTAGTGGTATGGTGACGCTAATAATGGCGTCATCGCCGCTCACCATCTTGGTGGAGTCCTCAAAGTTTTGGAGGACGGTACATAGGTCCGACATCCATCTCCACTCCTCAGGTGTTATGTGTGGAGTTTGACCCATTTCCCGACGGCTTAGGTGATGCAGGTAGTCCACAACTGCCCTCTTCTGCTCACATATCCTGACCAACATGTGCAGAGTTGAATTCCAACGCGTGGGGACATGACACACCAGTCTGTGGGCCGGAAGACGCAAACGGCGCTGAAAGCCGGCAAGGCCGGCTGAAGCAGCAGGTGACTTGCGAAAATGTGCAGACAGACGGCGAACTTTTACCAGCAGTTCAGACACCTCTGGGTATGACTTTACAAACCTCTGAACCACCAGGTTGAGCACATGGGCCACGCATGGAACATGCGTCAGCTGGCCTCACCTCAAAGCTGCCACCAGGTTCCGGCCATTGTCACACACGACCTTCCCTTGCTTTAGTTTCATAGGTGTGAGTCAGTGATCTGCCTGCTGTTTCAGAGCTGTCCACACCTCTTCTGCATTGTGGGGTTTGTCACCTATGCAGACTAACTTCAGCACAGCCTGTTGCCGCTTTGCAGAGGCAGTGCTGCAGTGCTTCCAGCTTGGGACTGGTGTGGAGGGTACAGTGGATGAGGATGCGCAGGAGGAGGAGGCTGAGGAGCATGACATTCCGGAGCTGTAGAGTGTCGGTGAAACCCTGACAGAGGTAGGGCCTGCTATCCTTGGTGTGGGAATGACGTGTTCCGTCCCTCGCTCAGACTGGGTCCCAGCCTCCACAATATTAATCCAGTGTGCCGTCAAGGAGATGTAGCAGCCTTGCCCACAAGCACTTGTCCACGTGTCTGTGGTTAGGTGGACTTTGGCTGAAACAGTGTTGTTCAGGGCACGTGTGATGCTGTTGGACACGTGGTTATTAGTGATGAGCGAGTACTAAAATGCTCGGGTGCTCGAAGCTCGGGCCGAGCATCCCGAGATACTCGTGTACTCGGCCCGAGTAACGAGCCCAATGTTATCCTATGGGAGACACGAGTATTTTTATGAAATGACTGCCGGCTGCCTGGAAAAACCCTAAAAATGTCACAAAAGTCTCAGAAGAGTGCTGAAATGACATGGCAACACCATGGGGAAGACCCCTGGAAGCATTTCTCACTCAAAAGTCACAGCTCTGAACAATGTTGTCCGAGTTTCACGCCAATTTTACGGAGTCTCCAGAAAACCTTCCAAAATGACACCAAAATGAATATTTAGGTTGGAAATGTTAAGGGCACATACCCAATAGTGAGATAAAGCTGGTGTATGTCACTTTTTGTGATTACATGAAAGATTTTACGTGAAAACATTGTGCAACACTCAGATGACCCTGACAAGAGACGTACATGAAGCCCTGTCTAGAAATAAAGTGCCCATTTTGAGGAACTGGGTCTATTGTAGTATCTTCCTTTGCAAGGGCAGTCAAAAATTGGGAGGTTCACCAATGCCCCTGGATATAGACATGCAGGATGGCCTGTAAACAAGAACTGGGTGTATGTTAGTATAGCCCTTTGGTCAGGGCAGCCAAAAATTGGGAGGCTCCTCTTTGTCCATGGATAGAGATGTGCAGGAGGGCCTGTAACCCTCAAGTGGGTGTATTTTAGTATAGCCCTTTGGTCAGGGCAGCCAAAAATTGGGAGGTTCAACAATGACCCATGCTTACAGACATGTAGTAGGGCCTGTAACCCTCAAGTGGGTGTATTTTAGTATAGCCCTTTGGTCAGGGCAGCCAAAAATTGGGAGGCTCCTCTTTGTCCCTGGATAGAGACGTGCAGGAGGGCCTGTAACCCTCAAGTGGGTGTATTTTAGTATAGCCCTTTGGTCAGGGCAGCCAAAAATTGGGAGGCTCCTCTTTGTCCCTGGATAGAGATGTGCAGGAGGGCCTGTTACCCTCAAGTGGGTGTATTTTAGTATAGCCCTTTGGTCAGGGCAGCCAAAAATTGGGAGGTTCAACAATGACCCATGCTTACAGACATGTAGTAGGGCCTGTAACCCTCAAGTGGGTGTATTATAGTATAGCCTTTGGTCAGGGCAGCCAAAAATTGGGAGGTTCAACAATGACCCATGCTTATAGACATGTAGTAGGGCCTGTAACCCTCAAGTGGGTGTATTTTAGTATAGCCCTTTGGTCAGGGCCAGCCAAAAATTGGGAGGCTCCTCTTTGTCCCTGGATAGAGACGTGCAGGAGGGCCTGTAAGAATGGGTGTATTTTAGTATAGCCCTTTGTCAGGGCAGCCAAAAATTGGGAGGTTCACCAATGACCCATGCTTAAGACATGTAGCTAGCAGGGCCTGTAACCCTCAAGTGGGTGTATTATAGTATAGCCCTTTGGTCAGGGCAGCCAAAAATTGGATGGGTTCCAACAATGATCCATGCTTACAGACATGTAGTAGGGCCTGTAACCCTCAAGTGGGTGTATTATAGTATAGCCCTTTGGTCAGGGCAGCCAAAATTGGGAGGTCCAACAATGACCCATGCTTACAGACATGTAGTAGGGCCTGTAACCCTCACGTGGGTGTATTTTAGTATAGCCCTTTGTTCAGGGCCAGCCAAAAATTGGGAGGTTCAACAATGACCCATGCTTACAGGACATGTAGTAGGGCCTGTAAACCCTCAAGTGGTGTATTTTAGTATAGCCCTTTGGTCAGGGCAGCCAAAAATTGGGAGGTTTAACATGACCCATGCTTACAGACATGTAGTAGGGCCTGTACCCTCAAGTGGGTGTATTTTAGTATAGCCCTTTGGTCAGGGCAGCCAAAAATTGGGAGGTTCAACAATGACCCATGCTTACAGACATGTAGTAGGGCCTGTAACCCTCAAGTGGGTGTATTATAGTATAGCCCTTTGGTCAAGGCAGCCAAAAATTGGGAGGTTCAACAATGACCCATGCTTACAGACATGTAGTAGGGCCTGTAACCCTCAAGTGGGTGTATTATAGTATAGCCCTTTGGTCAGGGCAGCCAAAAATTGGGAGGTTCAACAATGACCCATGCTTACAGACATGTAGTAGGGCCTGTAACCCTTAAGTGGGTGTATTTTAGTATAGCCCTTTGTTCAGGCCAGCCAAAAATTGGGAGGTTCAACAATGACCCATGCTTACAGACATGTAGTAGGGCCTGTAACCCTCAAGTGGGTGTATTTTAGTATAGCCCTTTGGTCAGGGCAGCCAAAAATTGGGAGGCTCCTCTTTGTCCCTGGATAGAGACGTGCAGGAGGGCCTGTTAAAAACTGGGTGTATTGTAGTATATCCCTTTTGTCAGGGCAGCCAAAAATTGGGAGGCTCCTCTTTGTCCCTGGATTGAGACGTGCAGGAGGGCCTGTTAAGAAGAACAGGGTGTATTGTAGTATAGCCCTTTTGTCAGGGCAGCCAAAAATTGGGAGGCTCCTCTTTGTCCCTGGATAGAGACGTGCAGGAGGGCCTGTTAAGAACTGGGTGTATTGTAGTATAGCCCTTTTGTCAGGCCAGCCAAAAATTGGGAGGTTCAACAATGACCCATACTTACAGACATGTAGTAGGGCCTGTAACCCTCAAGTGGGTGTATTTTAGTATAGCCCTTTGGTCAGGGCAGCCAAAAATTGGGAGGCTCCTCTTTGTCCCTGGATAGAGACGTGCAGGAGGGCCTGTTAAGAAGAACAGGGTGTATTGTAGTATAGCCCTTTTGTCAGGGCAGCCAAAAATTGGGAGGCTCCTCTTTGTCCCTGGATAGAGACGTGCAGGAGGGCCTGTTAAGAACTGGGTGTATTGTAGTATAGCCCTTTTGTCAGGGCAGCCAAAAATTGGGAGGCTCCTCTTTGTCCCTGGATTGAGACGTGCAGGAGGGCCTGTTAAGAAGAACAGGGTGTATTGTAGTATAGCCCTTTTGTCAGGGCAGCCAAAAATTGGGAGGCTCCTCTTTGTCCCTGGATAGAGACGTGCAGGAGGGCCTGTTAAGAACTGGGTGTATTGTAGTATAGCCCTTTTGTCAGGGCAGCCAAAAATTGGGAGGCTCCTCTTTGTCCCTGGATAGAGACGTGCAGGAGGGCCTGTTAAGAAGAACAGGGTGTATTGTAGTATAGCCCTTTTGTCAGGGCAGCCAAAAATTGGGAGGCTCCTCTTTGTCCCTGGATTGTGACGTGCAGGAGGGCCTGTTAAGAAGAACAGGGTGTATTGTAGTATAGCCCTTTTGTCAGGGCAGCCAAAAATTGGGAGGCTCCTCTTTGTCCCTGGATAGAGACGTGTAGGAGTGCCTAAAAACATTTTTCCCATTGAAAAGGAGCGGGTCTCCTGTCATTGTAATGCCCATTCTAACAGAATGGGCTAAAAAATTTACCACTGTGGGTATACCTCAAACAAGAGCCTAACTATTCTAACGCTCATCATGGTGTCACATGAGGAGAAGGAGTAGCAGTCCAGTGATTAGCCAAAGTACGGAAGTGTGTACCCATGGGTGAGTGGAGGTTTATGTCAAATTCAAATAACAAAATTAAATTCAGTTGTCATTTGCTGGTGGTGTGGTGAAGTCTGGCCCAATCCAACCCTTGTTCATCTTGATCAGAGTGAGCCTGTCCGCATTTTCAGTTGACAGGCGGGTGCGTTTATCAGTGATTATTCCACCTGCTGCACTGAAAACACGCTCTGATAAAACGCTAGCGGCAGGGCAGGCCAGGACTTCCAAGGCGTAGAGAGCCAATTCATGCCACGTGTCGAGCTTGGAGACCCAATAATTGAAAGGCACCGATGAATCTCGCAGTACAGTTGTTCGATCTGCAAGGTACTCCTTCAACATCTGCCCAAACTTAGCATTTCTGGTGGCACTACCCCGCACCTCAGGGGCTGTGGTACGTGAGGGGCTGAGAAAACTGTCCCACATCGTAAAGACAGTTCCCCTGCCTCTGGCGGATTGGACTTGTGCCCCTCTCGGCCGTACGCCTTGGTTGTCCATCGAATCCTGACCTATGCCGCTAGCGTTGTGTGAGGGGAAGGATTTCACAACTTCCGTGACTATGGCCCTCTGGAACTGCAGCATTTTGGCTGACCTCTCCGCCTCAGGAATGAGAGACATAAAGTTCTCCTTGTAGCGTGGGTCTAAGAGTGTTGCCAACCAGTACTGATTGTCGGCCAAGATGTTCTGAACGCGAGGGTAACAAGACAGGCAGCTTACCATAAAGTCAGCCATGTGCGCCAGACCCTTAACAGCCATCACTTCAGTATCCAGACCAACACGATGACTGAACATGCTGTCCTCCTCCTCCTCCTCCTCCTCCTCATCTCCCCTGTCCTCTGGCCAGCCACGCTGAATCGAGGTTATGACTGGTGTGCATGTCATATCCCCAATTTGGCCTGAGAGTTGCTCCATGTCTTCATCCTCCTCCTCCTCCTCGTCATAGTCCTCCACTACACGTTGTGATGACATGAGGCTGGGCTGTGTGTTTTCACCCACACCCACTACAGTTTCTTGCTCTAAGTCATCGCGCTCGGCCTGCAATGCATCCTCTTTTATTTTCAGCAGAGACCGTTTTAGAAGGCAGAGTAGTGGTATGGTGACGCTAATAATGGCGTCATCGCCGCTCACCATCTTGGTGGAGTCCTCAAAGTTTTGGAGAACGGTGCATAGGTCCGATGGGTCAAACATTATGTTTGGAGTTTGACCCATTTCCCGACGGCTTAGGTGATGCAGGTAGTCCACAACTGCCCTCTTCTGCTCACATATCCTGACCAACGTGCAGCGTTGAATTCCAACGCGTGGGGACATCACACACCAGTCTGTGGGCCGGAAGACGCAAACGGCGCTGAAAGATGGCAAGGCCGGCTGAAGCAGCAGGTGACTTGCGAAAATGTGCTGACAGACGCCGAACTTTTACCAGCAGGTCAGACACCTCCGGGTATGACTTCACAAACCTCTGAACCACCAGGTTGAGCACATGGGCCACGCATGGAACATGCGTCAGCTGCCCTCACCTCAAAGCTGCCACCAGGTTCCGGCCATTGTCACACACGACCTTTCCTGGCTTTAGGTTCAGAGGTGTGAGCCAGTGATCTGCCTGCTGTTTCAGAGCTGTCCACACCTCTTCTGCATTGTGGGGTTTGTCACCTATGCAGACTAGCTTCAGCACAGCCTGTTGCCGCTTTGCAGAGGCAGTGCTGCAGTGCTTCCAGCTTGGGACTGGTGTGGAGGGTACAGTGGATGAGGATGCGCAGGAGGAGGAGGCTGAGGAGCATGACATTCCGGAGCTGTAGAGTGTCGGTGAAACCCTGACAGAGGTAGGGCCTGCTATCCGTGGTGTGGGAATGATGTGTTCCGTCCCTCGCTCAGACTGGGTCCCAGCCTCCACAATATTAATCCAGTGTGCCGTCAAGGAGATGTAGCGGCCTTGCCCACAAGCACTTGTCCACGTGTCAGTGGTTAGGTGGACTTTGGCTGAAACAGCATTGTTCAGGGCACGTGTGATGCTGTTGGACACGTGGTTATGCAATGCGGGGACGGCACATCTGGAGAAATAGTGTCGGCTGGGGACCGAGTAACGTGGGACAGCAGCCGCCATCAGGTCGCGGAATACGTCCGTCTCCACCAGAAAGGCAACATTTCTAGCGCTATGAGTCGCGAAATGTGAGCATTGAGGACTGTGGCATGTGGGGCATTGGCAGCGTATTTGCACCTGCGTTCAAATGTTTGCTGAATGCATAATTGAACGCTGCGCTGGGACAAGGACGTGCTTGATGGTGGTGTAATTTGTGCTTCAGCAACTTCAGGTGCTGGACCGAAGGCTTGTTCGCGGCCAGCATGCACAACAGCCGAAGACGTAGCAGTGACATCAGCACGCACCGCTCCTCGACTCTGTGGTACTTCCCACAAAGTCGGGTGCTTGGCTGACATGTGCCTGATCATGCTGGTGGTGGTCAGGCTGCTAGTTTTCGTACCCCTGCTGATAGTGGCATGGCAGGTGTGGCAAATGGCCTTTTTAGAGTCTTGTGGAGCCAACTTAAAAAAATCCCAGACTCGGGAAGACCGAACATTTGCACAGGCACCTTGAGTCGTATTGTTGTTCCGGGGAACGGTTGCCTGCCTTCTGCCTGCGGACGCAACCCTGCTTCGTACTGGCTGTTGGGATGCTACGCCTCCCTCCCCCTGTGCACTGCTGTTCTCGCTCTGCATATCCTCCTGCCATGTAGGGTCAGCTACTGGATCATCCACCACGTCGTCTTCCTCTTCCGCACCCTGATCCTCCTCCTGACTTCCTGGCAATTGTGTCTCATCATCGTCCACCCCTTGTTGAGACACTTTGATAACGTTCCGTTCGTCATAACGCAGCTGCTCAAATATTTGGGCATCTGTACATACCATCTCCTCATGACCCACTTCAAGAGGAGGTGGTGACAGGCCAGATTCTGCGAATGGATACGTGAACAGCTCTTCCGAGTGTCCTAGTGTGGGATCTGAAATGTCCGTGGACGTGTACTCGGCCAGGTGGTAGGAAGGAGGATCAGGTTGGGAAATGTGCGGTGCAGTATCACGGCTACTGACACTTGACCGTGTGGAAGACAGGGTGTTTGTGGAGGTGCCCATCTGACTTGAAGCATTATCCGCTATCCAAGTAACAACCTGTTGACACTGCTCTTGCTTCAACAGCGGTGTACTGCTGCGGGCTCCAAGAATTTGGGACAGGACGTGCGAGCGAGGAGACGTGGCCCTTTGTTGTTACGAAATGAGTGCTTGCACACGACCTCGGCCTCTGCCTGCACCACCATCACGTCCACTTCCTTGTTCCTTGCCAACGCCCTTGCCAACGCCTTTGCGCATTTTGCCTGTATAGAGCGACAATTGTCTGGTGACTGTGGAGGTCACAGGAGATTAGGATTTTAGTTCCCTAACCTGTATAAAGGGTATGACGTACAACAGTGTGGTGACTGTTGAGATGACAAGAGTTAGGATTTTAGTTCCCTAACCTGTATAAACGTATGACGTACAACAGTGTGGTGACTGTTGAGATGACAAGAGTTAGGATTTTAGTTCCCTAACCTGTATAAACGTATGACGTACAACAGTGTGGTGACTGTTGAGATGACAAGAGTTAGGATTTTAGTTCCCTAACCTGTATAAAGGGTATGACGTACAACAGTGTGGTGACTGTTGAGATGACAAGAGTTAGGATTTTAGTTCCCTAACCTGTATAAACGTATGACGTACAACAGTGTGGTGACTGTTGAGATGACAAGAGTTAGGATTTTAGTTCCCTAACCTGTATAAACGTATGACGTACAACAGTGGGGTGGACTGTTGAGATGACAAGAGTTAGGATTTTAGTTCCCTAACCTGTATAAACGTATGACGTACAACAGTGTGGTGACTGTTGAGATGACAAGAGTTAGGATTTTAGTTCCCTAACCTGTATAAACGTATGACGTACAACAGTGTGGTGACTGTTGAGATGACAAGAGTTAGGATTTTAGTTCCCTAACCTGTATAAACGTATGACGTACAACAGTGTGGTGACTGTTGAGATGACAAGAGTTAGGATTTTAGTTCCCTAACCTGTATAAACGTATGACGTACAACAGTGTGGTGACTGTTAAGATGACAAGAGTTAGGATTTTAGTTCCCTAACCTGTATAAACGTATGACGTACAACAGTGTGGTGACTGTTGAGATGACAAGAGTTAGGATTTTAGTTCCCTAACCTGTATACAGGGTATGACGTACAACAGTGTGGTGACTGTTGAGATGACAAGAGTTAGGATTTTAGTTCCCTAACCTGTATAAACGTATGACGTACAACAGTGTGGTGACTGTTGAGATGACAAGAGTTAGGATTTTAGTTCCCTAACCTGTATAAACGTATGACGTACAACAGTGTGGTGACTGTTGAGATGACAAGAGTTAGGATTTTAGTTCCCTAACCTGTATAAACGTATGACGTACAACAGTGTGGTGACTGTTGAGATGACAAGAGTTAGGATTTTAGTTCCCTAACCTGTATAAAGGGTATGACGTACAACAGTGTGGTGACTGTTGAGACGACAAGAGTTAGGATTTAAGTTCCCTAACCTGTATAAACGTATGACGTACAACAGTGTGGTGACTGTTGAGATGACAAGAGTTAGGATTTTAGTTCCCTAACCTGTATAAAGGGTATGACGTACAACAGTGTGGTGACTGTTGAGATGACAAGAGTTAGGATTTTAGTTCCCTAACCTGTATAAACGTATGACGTACAACAGTGTGGTGACTGTTGAGATGACAAGAGTTAGGATTTTAGTTCCCTAACCTGTATAAACGTATGACGTACAACAGTGTGGTGACTGTTGAGATGACAAGAGTTAGGATTTTAGTTCCTTAACCTGTCTAAAGGGTATGACGTACAACAGTGTGGTGACTGTTGAGATGACAAGAGTTAGGATTTTAGTTCCCTAACCTGTATAAACGTATGACGTACAACAGTGTGGTGACTGTTGAGATGACAAGAGTTAGGATTTTAGTTCCCTAACCTGTATAAACGTATGACGTACAACAGTGTGGTGACTGTTGAGATGACAAGAGTTAGGATTTTAGTTCCCTAACCTGTATAAACGTATGACGTACAACAGTGTGGTGACTGTTGAGATGACAAGAGTTAGGATTTTAGTTCCCTAACCTGTATAAACGTATGACGTACAACAGTGTGGTGACTGTTGAGATGACAAGAGTTAGGATTTTAGTTCCCTAACCTGTATAAACGTATGACGTACAACAGTGTGGTGACTGTTGAGATGACAAGAGTTAGGATTTTAGTTCCCTAACCTGTATAAAGGGTATGACGTACAACAGTGTGGTGACTGTTGAGATGACAAGAGTTAGGATTTTAGTTCCCTAACCTTTATAAACGTATGGCGTACAACAGTGTGGTGACTGTTGAGATGACAAGAGTTAGGATTTTAGTTCCCTAACCTGTATAAAGGGTATGACGTACAACAGTGTGGTGACTGTTGAGATGACAAGAGTTAGGATTTTAGTTCCCTAACCTGTATAAAGGTAGTACGTACACCTGTCTGGTGACTGTAATGGTTTCAAGAGAGGATTTTAGTCCCTAACCTGTATTAAGGTAGTACGTACACCTGTCTGGTGACTGTAATGGTTTCAGGAGACGATTTTAGTCCCTAACCTGTATTAAGGTAGTACGTACACCTGTCTGCTGACTGTTTTGATGACAAGAGTTAGGATTTTAGTTCCCTAACCTGTATTAAGGTAGTACGTACACCTGTCTGGTGACTGTAATGGTTTGAAGAGAGGATTTTAGTCCCTAACCTGTATTAAGGTAGTACGTACACCTGTCTGGTGACTGTTTTGATGACAAGAGTTAGGATTTTAGTTCCCTAACCTGTATTAAGGTAGTACGTACACCTGTCTGGTGACTGTAATGGTTTGAAGAGAGGATTTTAGTCCCTAACCTGTATTAAGGTACTAAGTACAAGAGTGTGGTGACTCTAATGGTCACTGAAAAGCTTGGATACCAATCTGTATCACCCTGCCTATATCCTCCTAGATTAGTCCTGAGAAGGACTGTTCTGGTCACTGGAAATCTTGGACTCCAATCTGGATCACCCTGCCTATGTCCTCCTATATTAGTCCTGAGAAGGACTGTTGTGGTCAGCAGCAGTTTGCAGCCCTGATCCGTATCTACCTATGAGGGCCGCAAATCTGTCCCTAATCAGCAGCAGACACTCTCCCTACACTCACTGTCTGGATGGCTGTGTGCTAAGCACAGCGCGCCGGGAGTTATAAAGGCTCGGTGACGCTGTGCAGGGCGGCCAATCACTGCTATGCCACAACTAACAGGGCTGTGGCATTGCAGTGGTCTGTCAGCCAATCCCTGCACGTGGGCTGGCTCTCAAAAGAGCGCCAACATGGAGAGATGATGACCACGAGCACAGCACGAGTATCGCGAGATTACTCGGTGCTCGGCGAGTCGCCCGAGTGCAGTGATACTCGTGCGAGTACCGAGTAGTGCCGAGCATGCTCGCTCAACACTAGTGGTTATGCAATGCGGGGACGGCACATCTGGAGAAATAGTGGCGGCTGGGGACCGAGTAACGTGGGACAGCAGCCGCCATCAGGTCGCGGAATGCTTCCGTCTCCACCAGCCGGAAAGGCAACATTTCTAGCGCTATGAGTCGCAAAATGTGATCATTCAGGACTGTGGCTTGTTGGCAGCGTATTTGCGCCTGCGTTGAAATGTTTGCTGAATGGATAATTGAACGATGCGCTGGGACAAGGACGTGCTTGATGGTGGTGTAATTTGTGCGTGGGCAACTTCAGGTGCAGGGCCGGAGGCTTGTTCGCGGCCAGCATGGACAGGGGATTGGCTCGCATGCACAACAGGCGAACACGTAGCAGTGACATCAGCAAGCACCGCTCCTCGACTCTGTTGTACTTCCCACAAACTCGGGTGCTTGGCTGACATGTGCCTGATCATGCTGGTGGTGGTCAGGCTGCTGGTTTTCGTACCCCTGCTGATACTGGCATGGCAGGTGTGGCAAATGGCCTTTTTAGAGTCTTCTGGAGCCAACTTAAAAAACTCCCAGACTCGGGAAGGCCGAACATTTGCACAGGCACCTTGAGTCGTGTTGTTGTTCCGGGGAACGGTTGCCTGCCTTCTGCCTGCGAACATGACCCTGCTTCGTACTGCCTGTTGGGATGCTACGCCTCCCACCCCCTGTGCACTGCTGACCTCGCTCTGCATATCCTCCTGCCATGTTGGGTCAGCTACTGGATCATCCACCATGTCATCTTCCTCTTCCGCACCCTGATCCTCCTCCTGACTTCCTGGCAATTGTGTCTCATCATCGTCCACCCCTTGTTGAGACACTTTGGCAACGTTCCGTTCATGAGAACGTGGCTGCTCAAATATTTGGGCATCTGTACATACCATCTCCTCATCACCCACTTCAAGAGGAGGTGGCGACAGGCCAGATTCTGCGAATGGATACGTGAACAGCTCTTCCGAGTGTCCTAGTGTGGGATCAGTAATGTCCGTGGACGTGTACTCGGCCTGGTGGTAGGAAGGAGGATCAGGTTGGGAAATGTGCGGTGCAGTATCACGGCTACTGACACTTGACCGTGTGGAAGACAGGGTGTTTGTGGAGGTGCCCATCTGACTTGAAGCATTATCCGCTATCCAAGTAACAACCTGTTGACACTGCTCTTGCTTCAACAGCGGTGTACTGCTGCGGGCTCCAAGAATTTGGGACAGGACGTGCGAGCGAGGAGATGTGGCCCTTTGTTGTTGCGAAATTAGTGCTTGCACACGACCTCGGCCTTTGCCTGCATCACCATCACGTCCACTTCCTTGTTCCTTGCCAACACCCTTGCCAACGCCCTTGCGCATTTTGCCTGTATACTGCGACAACTGTCTGGTGACTGTAGAGGTCACAGGAGATTATGATTTTAGTCCCTAACCTGTATCAAGGTAGTACGTACACCAGTCTGGTGACTGTTCAGATCACAGGAGATTAGGATTTTAGTCCCTAACCTGTATCAAGGTTGTACGTACACCAGTCTGGTGACTTGGCAGATCACAGGAGATTAGGATTTGAGTCCCTAACCTGTATCAAGGTATGACGTACAACAGTCTGGTGACTGTTCAGATCACAGGAGATTAGGATTTTAGTCCCTAACCTGTATCAAGGTAGTAATTACAACAGTCTGGTGACTGTAATGGTGACAGGAGATTAGGATTTTAGGCCCTAACCTGTATCAAGGTATGACGTACACCAGTCTGGTGACTGTTCAGATCACAGGAGATTAGGATTTTAGTCCCTATCCTGTATCAAGGTAGTAATTACAACAGTCTGGTGACTGTAATGGTCACAGATTAGGATTTTAGGCCCTAACCTGTATCAAGGTATGACGTACACCAGTCTGGTGACTGTAATCGTGACAGGAGATTAGGATTTTAGTCCCTAACCTGTATCAAGGTAGTACGTACACCAGTCTGGTGACTGTTCAGATCACAGGAGATTAGGATTTTAGTCCCTAACCTGTATCAAGGTAGTACGTACACCAGTCTGGTGACTGGTCAGATCACAGGAGATTAGGATTTGAGTCCCTAACCTGTATCAAGGTATGACGTACACCAGTCTGGTGACTGTAATGGTGACAGGAGATTAGGATTTTAGTCCCTAACCTGTATCAAGGTAGTACGTACACCAGTCTGGTGACTGTTCAGATCACAGGAGATTAGGATTTTAGTCCCTAACCTGTATCAAGGTAGTACGTACACCAGTCTGGTGACTGTTCAGATCACAGGATATTAGGATTTTAGTCCCTAACCTGAATCAAGGTAGTAATTGCACCTGTCTGGTGACTGTAATGGTGACAGGAGATTAGGATTTTAGTCCCTAACCTGTATCAAGGTAGTACGTACACCAGTCTGGTGACTGTTCAGATCACAGGAGATTAGGATTTTAGTCCCTAACCTGTATCAAGGTAGTACGTACACCAGTCTGGTGACTGTTCAGATCACAGGAGATTAGGATTTTAGTCCCTAACCTGAATCAAGGTAGTAATTACACCAGTCTGGTTACTGTAATGGTGACAGGAGATTAGGATTTTAGTCCCTAACCTGTATCAAGGTAGTACGTACACCAGTCTGGTGACTGTTCAGATCACAGGAGATTAGGATTTTAGTCCCTAACCTGTATCAAGGTAGTACGTACACCAGTCTGGTGACTGTTCAGATCACAGGAGATTAGGATTTTAGTCCCTAACCTGTATCAAGGTAGTAATTACACCAGTCTGGTGACTGTAATGGTCACAGGAGATTAGGATTTTAGGCCCTAACCTGTATCAAGGTATGACGTACACCAGTCTGGTGACTGTAATGGTGACAGGAGATTAGGATTTTAGTCCCTAACCTGTATCAAGGTAGTACGTACACCAGTCTGGTGACTGGTCAGATCACAGGAGATTAGTATTTTAGTCCCTAACCTGTATCAAGGTATGACGTACACCAGTCTGGTGACTGTAATGGTGACAGGAGATTAGAATTTTAGTCCCTAACCTGTATCAAGGTAGTAATTACAACAGTCTGGTGACTGGTCAGATCACAGGAGATTAGGATTTTAGTCCCTAACCTGTATCAAGGTATGACGTACACCAGTCTGGTGACTGTAATGGTGACAGGAGATTAGGATTTTAGTCCCTAACCTGTATCAAGGTAGTACATACACCAGTCTGGTGACTGTTCAGATCACAGGAGATTAGTATTTTAGTCCCTAACCTGTATCAAGGTAGTACGTACACCAGTCTGGTGACTGTAATGGTCACAGGAGATGAGGATTTTAGTCCCTAAGTCCTAACCTGTATCAAGCTAGTAAGTACAACAATCTGGTGTCTGTAATGGTGACATAAAAGCTTGGACTCCGATCTGGATCACCCTGCCTATATCCTCCTAGATTAGTCCTGAGAAGGACTGTTGTGGTCAGCTCAGCAGCAGTTTGCAGCCCTGCTCTAGATCTACCTATGAGGGCTGCAAATCTGTCCCTAAGCAGCAGCAGACACTCTCCCTACACTCACTGTCTGGATGCCTGTGTGCAGAGCACAGTGCGGCCGGGTCTTATAAAGGCTCGGTCACGCTGTGCAGGCCGGCCAATCACTGCAATGCCACAACTAACAGGGCTATGGCATTGCAGTGGTCTGCCAGCCAATCCCTGCACGTGGGCTGGCTCTCAAAAGAGCGCCAACATGCAGAGATGACGACCACGAGCACAGCACGAGTATCGCGAGATTACTCGGTGCTCGCCGAGTAGCCCGAGTACAGTGATACTCGTGCGAGTACCGAGTAGTGGCGAGCATGCTCGCTCATCACTAGTGCTGAGCCAAAAACGCACCCAAAACGCATGGTACATTTAGGCATGCGTTTTTCCTATTGGGGCATGCGTTTTTTGCATGGGGGCCTATGGGTGCGTTTTTTCCATGCGTTTTTCATAAATGTCAAGTGTGAAAAATGCATGGAAAATCTGCAAGTGTGACCCTAGCCTTAGGCTAGGGTCACACTTGGCATGAGTTTTTTTAGTGCCTTAAAAAAAAGCATGCGTTTCTGCATGCTTTTTTCATTTCCGCATGCGTTTTTTAAGGTGTCTGATGGTACCCTGCGTTTTTCCATGCGTTTTGAAATCAGCACCCAAAAAAAGTTCATGAACCATTTTTTGGTGCAGTTTGAAAAACGCATGCTTTTTTTTTAACATGGGCCCCTATGGAAAACGCATGTGTTTTTGGATGATACTAAATGGTACTAATGTACCATGCGTTTTTGCATGCGTTTTTGATGTCAGCAACTCACATAAGTGCAAAAACTCATGCCAAAAACGCATGGCACTTTAGGCATGCGTTTTTGCTATTAGGACATACGTGTTTTAACATGGGGGCCTATGGGTGCGTTTTTACATGCTTTTTTAAAAACGCAGGTCTCCAAAAAAGCATGAAAAAAACGCAAGTGTGACCCTAGCCTAAGGGCCACTTCACACACACAGATATCTGTGCAGACATTGTTCACAGATCTCTGGTTGCAGTGAAATCATGGACATATTGCTTCATTTTGAACACAGCCACAAAATGGAACCATGTGTCCATGATTTCACTGCAACCAGAGATCTGTGAACAATGTCTGCACAGATATCTGTGTGTGTGACGTGGCCTTAAGAGAGATTTGGAAGTCAATGTAGGAAACAGAGACAATCTCAATTTACCAAGTTCAGGAATTTCAGATTGGAATGTTATATACATTTTATTTATGGATACCTTGATAAATCATTTTTGGCAATAAACTTAAGATAACAAAATGTTGTTATGGAAAAAGTTATAACATACCTGAAATTTTCCATACACTGACAAGCAAAAGGGCGAAATTCTTTAAACATTTGACTTTCAGGCTTCATATTTCACCATGCACTACAGCTTTGAGCGTGATACTATCTTAATTTTATTGACAATCATCTTGGCTATATTGCACATAAATTTCACTTGTAACTATTTATCATTTGATTAATTTTGACAATTCTTGTCATGTCACTGCATTGCTACGTTACGTCTGTCAGACACATTTCTACCCATAAAGGCCACTTTACACACACAGATATCTGTGTTCAACTTCTGAACAGATCTCTGGTTGCAGTGAAATCATGGACACATTGCTCCATTTTGTGGCTGTGTACAAATGTAACAATGTTTCCATGATTTCACTGCAACCAGAGATCTGTTCAGAAGTTGAACACAGATATCCGTGTGTGTGAAGTGGCCTTAAGAGTTTGATCTATTGACTTCTGTCTCATCGCTCAAAATGACCCATTTCTAATCTTCTACTCCTCACTTTTTATACTTTTTTGCTAATTTGATCTGATTCTTCTTATAATGATATTGAAGTCAAGACTTCTTCACCTTTTATTCAGCTGCCATTCCAGATTTGTGTAGCATGTTTCCCTTTTCTTGAGAAATCATTTTAATGGCTTCTGCTGAGTTTGACCCAATGACAATCTGCTTGGAAATTAACCTATCAACACATTGAGCTATTAGAGAATGTGAAAACAGGTTGTAATTTGTAGTATGCAGGCCGAAAACGATTTCCCAAACACCAGGAGTAAAACAGTAACAATGCAGTGACATGAGAAAAATCTGCATAACTAATCATATGATAGAAAGTTACAAGTCAAATTTATGTATGAGATAGCCAAGATGATTGTCTATAAAAGGAAGGTAGTCTATATCACAAAGCTGTAAGTGTATGGGGATACCCTTTGGCTTATCAGATCAGTGTATATGTGTATATTCCTGACTGGTAGTGATCATTAACATTTTAAATATGTGATTTTGGTGGTGCTTTGTCTTCATCTTATTTCACATTTTTTTTTAAAATGCACAGTAATGCATTGACTTCACTGCATATGTAATCATTGACCTAAGATTTTGGTTATACTTAACGTCATACTAAAAATCGACAGCATTATTCACATTGAACATGTGAAGGTCATACACAAACAGTAAGAGGGCACTGCGCCAGAATGTTTTCGGACCCTATGCAATATAATAAATCACCATGATACAAACACCCCTTTATGTGACAAAAGCTCCTTGCTTCTTTGGAGGTGGAATTGGGTACCTCAGCCTCTAAGTCCCTATGCGGCTGCACAGATTGCACTGACAGTGTACCTACTTCTGTATTGGAGTTATCCATTGGATTTACCGAAATATACTGTACCTTTTAAGGTAGTCTTAAAGATATGTCATTATATTAAAGTACAGAAGCATCTACAGTGGGGGAAATAAGCATATGATCCTTTACTGATTTTGTAAGTTGCCCACTGACAACAACATGAACAGTCTATAGTTTTAAGGGTAGGTTAATTTTGACACTGAGATATAGCATATCAAAAATAAAATCCAGAAAATCACATTGTCTAAATTATATAAATGTATTTGCATTTTGCAGAGGGAAATAAGTATTAGGTCCCCTGCCAACCATGAAGGGTTGTCTTACATTTGCGTTTGAGTCTGCATGCGGAGGGCATGCAGACACAAATTCAGTGCAAACGCTGTCATATTGATGTGAACGCAACGGAGATTCTCTGCATGTGTTCACATTAGTATGGTGCCTGGCCAGCCAATCAGCGATCACGGCGGCGGCCGGGAGGTGGAGATCAGCAGTGGAGATCTCCTCCTCCCAGCCGCCGCTGATCTCCTGACGGTGTTGGCACGGGAGATTTGAAGAAACAGCTGATCTGACAGCTCTGACAGCTCTTTAAATCTCTCGCACCGATACCAAAGACGTGATGTCGGTGCGGGAGATTTAAACAGCTGTCAGATCAGCTGTTTCTTCAAATCTCCCATGTCGACACTGCCGTGAGATTAGCGGCGGCCATGCCCGGGACATCAGCGGCTGCACCGGCTGATCTCCTGGTGGCTGCCACTGATCTCCCGGGAGATCAGCAGCGGCAACCGGGAGAGATTTCAATGTTATCCGCAGTGCTCTCCTGCGCTGTCATGCAGAGGACATTGTGGATCCATTGAGATCCACGCATTTTTTGTGCGCTTGCGGTCGCTTGCTGATAAAACAAGCGCTCGTGAATGAACAAAAAATGCAACAGGCCACATTCGGAGGGCGGAGGAGGGCACACAAATTATGCGCATCCGAACGCAACCGCAACCGAACACAGTAGAATGCAGGTACCATGCATTCCTTTGTTAAACATAGGAATGCAGTGCGCATGCATTTGGCTGCGTTCAGAACGCTGCATTGACAAACTCAAATGTGAAACTGACCTAAAGGTACCGTCACATGCGGCAATTTTGCAAGCAATTTCACTGGCAATTTGCTGGTTGCAGTGAAATCATGGATACATGGTTCTGTTTTGTTGCCGTGTAGAAATGGAACCATGTATCCATGATTTCACTGCAACCAGCAAATTGCCAGTGAAATTGCTTGCAAAATTGCCGCGTGTGACGGTACCTTTAGAGTTCTGACTCCTACAGACCAGTAATGGTGGGTTTACACACACCAATTTATCTGTTCAATATCTGAACCAATCTCTGGTTGCAGTGAAATCATGGATACATTGCTCCATGTTGTACACAGCCACAAAATGGAGCAATGTATCCATGATTTCACTGCAACCAGAGATTGGTTCAGATATTGAACAGATAAATTGGTGTGTGTAAACCCACCATTAGACTCTCCTAATCAACTCATTATGCATTAAAGACAGCTGTCTTAAACTGTCATGTATATAAAAGACTCACACACTCAATTCGTCAGGCTCTAAGCTTTATAAGGATGTCAGGGAAAAGATCCTGGACCTGCACAAGGCTGGAATGGGCTACAAAAAAAAAGTAAGGCTAGGGTCACATCTGCTTTTTTTTTTTAAATCCTGATCCGATTTTGAGATTTCAAAAAGCTCAAAGCCAGAGCAGGAAACGCTCCTCATAGGAGCACATTATGGTAACCGGCTCCAGATCTGCAGCCTGCATGAAAAATCATGCAGGCTGCAGTTTCCGCAGCGTTTCTCTGACCCCCAATGCGCACCGACATAGATCTACTGTAAATGCCTACAGGACCTTGGACAGTTGCAGCACATCCGGAGCAATCCGATTAACGGATTGCGGCTTCATCCACACAAATGTGTGTGAAGCAAATTGCGTTCACCGCATCCAGATCTGGATGCAGTGAACACAATTGTCTTTAAAAGTGTGACCCTAGCCTAAGACGCTGGGTGAGAAGGAGACAACTGTTGGTGCAAAAGTAAGAAAATGGAAGAAAGTGTTAATCGACATCAGTCTGGGGCTCCATGTAAAATCTCACCTTGTGGGGTATCCAGGATCATGAGGAAGGTGAGAGATCAGTCTAAAACTACACGGGGGAACTTGTTAATGATCTCAAGGCAGCTGGGACCACTGTCACCAAGAAAACCATTGGTAACATATTATGTTGTAATGGATTAAAATCCTGCAGTGTCAGAGGGATTAAATACTTTACTTTTACTTTTTCCTCTGTAAAATGCAAATACATTTACCGTATATACTCGTGTATAAGCCGAGTTTTTCAGCCCAAAATTTGGGCTGAAAAGTCCCCCCCTCGGCTTATACACGGGTCAATACGGTACCACTGGGCTGTGGAGGCTGGAGGAGGCGGGGGGAGGCTGCTGTATGAGCGGCCCCGTCACGTGGGGCCGCTCATTATATATGCACTGCTTCCCCCTGTCAATCAGCGGCAGGGGGAAGCAGTTCATATATGCCCCCCAAAAGCTGGCACTGTCCCCCCTTGTAAGGGCCCCCCCCCGCTGCTTATACATTACCATCCCGGTGTTCTGATCGGCGCCGCTCCTTGGTGCTTCTTCTTCATCCTCCCGTCCTCGCTGCATCCGGGATCTCCGGCCGTCGCAGGCATATGACGTCATCGCGCGACGGCCGGAGATCCCGGATGCAGCCAGCGAGGACGGGAGGATGAAGAAGAAGCACCGAGGAGCGGCGCCGATCAGAACACCGGGATGGTAATGTATAAGCAGCGGGGGGGGGCCCTTACAAGGGGGGACAGTGCCAGCTTTTGGGGGCTGTTGGTACCCCCAGGGGGCTGCTGGGTACCCCCTGGGGGCTGTTGGTACCCCCAGGGGGCTGTTGGTACCCCCAGGGGGCTGTTGGTACCCCCAGGGGGCTGTTGGGTGCCCCCAGGGGGCTGTTGGTACCCCCAGGGGGCCGCTGGGTACCCCCTGGGGGCCGCTGTATAACCCCTGGGGGGTGCTGTATAACCCCTGGGGGCTGCTGTATAACACCTGGGGGCTGCTGTATATACTGCTGAGGCCTGTATACCACTGGGGCTGCTGTATATACCACTGGGGCTGCTGTATATACCACTGGGGCTGCTGTATATACCACTGGGGCTGCTGTATATACCACTGGGCTGCTGTATATACTGGCGGGGTCTGTATATACCACTGGGGAGGCTGATGTATACCACTGGGGTTGCTGTATATACTACTGGGGCCTGTATATGCCACTGGGGAGGCTGCTGTATACTACCATTGGGGGGCCTGTATACCACACTGCTGTGGGCTGTACACCTGTGCTGGGGTCCACCCTCGGCTTATACACAAGTCAATAGGTTTTCCCAGGTTTTGGGGCAAAAGTAGGGGGGTCGGCTTATACACAGGTCGGCTTATACACGAGTATATACGGTATATAAGTAAAACAATGTGATTTTCTGGATTTTATTTTTAATATTCTATCTCTCACTGTTAAAATTAACCTACCCTTAAAATTATAGACTGTTCATGTCATTGTCAGTGGGCAAATTTACAAAATCAGCAAGAGATCAAACACTTATTTCTCCCACTGTATCACTAATTGGCCCTCATCTATAATCTTATACAGTAAGATTTTTACAAATTACACAGTAAGATTTTTCAGGGTTCTTAAGCAGTTGAAAAGTTTACACTACTAATGGTTTGTATATGCCTAAAGGCATTCCAATCTATTCCAGCACAAAAGAAGTCAAAATGACCATTTGGGGCTCCATCCCAAAGCAACCCTATGGCTAGGATTGATGTAAACATCAGGAGCTCATACTGAAAGATAAGCTTTTTCCAGCATGCCCAATAAATATTTGGCTAAAATGTAATGTGAGCAAATCCTAAGAGATTAAATACATTGTATCTTTAATAAGGATGGAGGGAAAAATGGTTCTCAGTATTAATAGAGGGGTAGTAAAAGAGAAGTTATCGGAATGCCTATAATTGTTTTAAAAAAAATTAACTGTAAATTTACTATATTTTTTAGGTGTGCCAGAGACTTCTCAGTGGAGTAATATAAACCATCGTATAGAGCGACTTGAAGCAGGCAAGTGACTGATATGATATTATTTTTTTCCATGTTTAGGAGCAAGTAAACAACAAGTAAAAATTATTCAAAAAATATAAACCGGATGTTTAATAATAGAGAAGAGCAAATCAATTGGTGAAGGATCGTGCTTGATTTGAATGAACGGAAATCTGCAGTTTAACTAAAAATTCAATCATTTTGAGATTGAATTTGCAGCTTGCCGAAAAAAAAAATGGCCTGACACCATTTCACAGTGTGCTTAATGTAATACAGCGTTATGGGTCAAGTCCTAGTGTTTGATGTGAGCTCACATCAAACACCTGACATCTCAGCTGATCTCATTAGCTGAGATGCCGGGCTTCCAACACCAATCGGATCCGGGATCCGATCGGTGCTGTTAACCCCTTGAATCTGCTGTCATTCACTGACAGCAGGATCCAAAACCGCTGTTGCAAGGATCACGCTGTTCCCCGCCTGCAGCGGAGATCCCGTGATAAGATTGCGGGATCTCCTGTTCTCACATGATAGCCCCGTTCCTAGTGTGAACTCGAAAGCTATCATAGACCGCTTCTTGTCAGTTGTTGGCAGGTGCTGCCAACAACTGAAAGTGAAAGCAAATGTCATGACCCGATGTGCTACAGCTCATCAGGATGTGGCACAAGCGATCGGACCCTGCAGCACTTTGGCACCCTATTGGGCACTGTTAAATAAAGAATGAATTGCAAAATAAAGTTTTTTAAAATATGAAAAAAAAACACAAAAGTTCAAATCATCCCCCTTTTCCCCCATTCAAAATAAAAGTGTTAAAAAAAATAAAATAATACACATATTTAGTATTGCCGCGTTCAGAAATGCCCGATATATCAAAATATAAAATTAATTAATGAGAGCCGTAAACTGTGTAGCAGAAAAAAAGGTCTTAATGGCAAAATTAAATTTTTTGGTCGCCGCAACGTTGCTATAAAATGCAATAACAGGCGATCAAAACAGGGCATCCACCCAGAATTGATATCATTACAAACAGCTAAAGCTACAAAAAATAAGCTGTAACACAGCCCAAGATCCTGAAAAATGAGGACGCTACGGGTCGCACAACATGGCGCAAAAAGGGTGATTCTTCTTTTTTTTCAAACTTCAGAATTTTTTTTCACCACTTAGATAACAGTAAAAGTATACATGTTTGGTATCTACGAACTCATACCGACCTGAGGAAACACATTGTCAGGTCTGTTTTACCATGTAGTTATCATGGCGAATAAAAAATCCAAGAAAACAAACGTGTAATTGCACTTTTTTTGCAATTCTCCCATTTTCCTGTACACTATATGGTAAAATAAATTATTTCATCTGAAAGTACAACTCGTCCCACAAAAAACAAGCCCTTAAATGTCTATATTGCTAGAAAAATAAAAAAAGTTATGGCTCTTGGAAGCAGGGGAGCGAAAAATGAAAAACGAAAATGAAAAATCGCTGGGTGGTGAAGGGGTTAAGCATCAGAGAGCTGGCTAATGTCATTTTGCATTGCCACATTGGCCTCACCATAATGCCTTACAGCTATGCAATCTAGTGGATTATCACACCTTGTACAGTACCACAGATCAGTGGTCCCTAGTGTATGGCAGAGTCATTTTCCATCGGGGTAGGTCTCTCTCCTGTAAAATGATAGCTCTTATGGTTAATGTAGTTGTCTCTCTCTCTCTCTTATCAAATCTCTTCTATAGAGTGTAAGCTCTTTTTGACGGTCGGCGAGAGGTGCTACTGCTATTCTCCAATCACACTCTAGCCCCAGCTATTTGCATGACTCAGCCTAAGCAGCAGTCTACAACTTAGGGTCGCTTTACACACACCAACTTCTGTGTCCAACTTCTGAACAGATCTCTGGTTGCAGTGAAATCATGGACACGTTGTTCCATTTTGTGGCTGTGTACAAATGTAACAATGTGTCCATGATTTCACTGCAACGTGAGATCTGTTCAGATGTTGGACACAGAAGTTGGTGTGTGTAAAGCGGCCCTAATGGTACCTTTACACGCCGCGACGGCAGGCTGGATACAGCCCGCTACAGGCTACAAATGTAGCTTGTAGCGTCAATGTAGCCCGTCGTAGCGGCGTCTGAAGACGCGACGCTACAGCCGGCGACAGATACATCTGTTTATGGGCTCTGCTCGAAAACAGATGGCTATATCGCCGATGGTAGCGAGCTGTATCGGCGTGTAAAGAAGCAACGGAAGGGAACTCTGGACACCCTGCGCTGTAGCTGCAATGTAGCTAAGGCGTCACCTCGGCTCCGTCTTACCGCGCCCCATGTGCGATCATTGGTGGAAGCCTCTGCGTGCCGATTGGCCCTTGGCGCACAGGCCTCCATCTTGGATGAGCTGTCCCTTCAGCACTACACATACGTGCCGTATGCACGATCATACCTTAGTACAATTACGCGGCCCACAACTTACGGGAAACCAAACCAAATGGCCCATGATTCTCATATACAGTGTGCACATCCTGTGAACACATAATGAATAATGCTGGACACAGCGGTGAACAATGTGTTACGGACCGGCCTGCCTTTTTATTGAACTGCAGATGCCGCATAAAAGTGTCCCTTAAGTGTCTGCGCGCAACTGAAACACTGATGCACGTATACAGACACCGCATTGAAGTCGAGTAGTCAGTACACAGCGCACAGGCTTGCTGTACACATCGCTCTGTGGGTGTTGTACAGTAGGTGCCGCAGAAGTGCTTCGCCCGTGTCACTGCGCGTAGGACTAGTTCAAAGGGTGCGTGACCCGGAACGTGGCCGTAATGACGTAATTACGATAGTTTCGTTTTCACTCTGCCTGCAAGGTGCCAGCCCCTCCTCTGCACACACCATTGCAGTCATGGCGGCCGTTCACCGCGCTGCTACGTGGGGGATGGCAGAGCTCATCATCTTAATTGACCACTGTGACCGGTATGATTACTGGGGTAATCGGCACCACCGTCACCCTAGGCTGCGCAATCGCGCCACTATTCGGCGGATTCAGCGGGCTCTGCTCAACCAACTGGGGGTGCAGAGGACCGCTAAAGCCGTCCAGAAGAAGATAGCGGACCTGAAGCACAAATGCCCAGGCCGCATACTCGATATCCGTGGCAGGATTGCCAGGCTGCGTGGTGAGTACTTCAGAGGGCCACACATGATTTGTATTGTATGTAAGCACAACAAAAACATAAAAATTCGTTGACACACATCCTAGGTATAGTGAGAGGGACACCGGCAGACAGCACATTGATGCAGGACATATTCTTCTCAGGTGTTTTCTAATACACTGTCACACAGATCTTTCACAGGTTTGCTACGGAGCAGTTCCACTACATTCACATCTGTTGCCAGAGATAGATACATACAGTGTACACAGAGAACGCACATACTGTGTGTTGTAAGCCGCTCATGTGTGTCGCAGAAACGCACCTCGCCGCTATCTACACACGCCGCTGTCACAAGCGCTGATCGTGCGTGACAGGGCAAACACTTGTACTACGTACACATAGCCCCGGCACCGCTACTTTTATGCACACTGGGTAGATGACTTGCCACCGCTCCTGGGTGACGCTTTACCATCGGTTTAGATGCATTCGCCACACTCCGCCATGTCACAACCGCTTATTCCGTGCTTCACTCCCCTCACTGGTACGTCACATCTCGGCCATCCGCCCTTTCCGTCGTGCCCAATCACAACTCCGTAGTGTTGGCCAATGGTTGTGGTTTGGGCGCGGCGTACAGGACTGTGGCACGCTTATTGTGTTTTACGTCCTGCCTTTGTTGCTCCCACTCACCCTGTGGTGGCGGCGTGTGAAGCGGGTACGCTAAGCTACAGCTGGCTACTTGAGACACCCGGCGATGTAGCTAGCTATAGATGTAGCGTGGCGTAGCGCACCTTGTCGCGGCGTGTAAAGGAGATGCGTTCACCGTTTGTAGCCGTTTGAGCGTGCTCGTGCACGTGAAGTAGCGCGATGTATCCAGCCTGCCGTCGCGGCGTGTAAAGGTACCATTAGTGATAATCCTTTCTTTTACTAAGTGCTGCGGCCTACATGATTAGATAATGGGAAAAAACTAAGCCTACATTCAGAGAGAACATTTTTGATGCTATTTTGATCCGTTTGATGGGAATCAGTTTTTGCAGTGGTAGTGCAATGCAACAGATCAATTCAGAGATTCCAAGCCAAGTCAATGAGTTTTCAATAATCGTCATTTAGACCCAATGTTTTGTTGTGATCAGTTGGGTGACAAACTAATCCTCAAAAAAAATGAGCATGTCAGTATGTGTGGCATTTTTCTGATCTGCTTTTTCCATTGAAACCATTGTGTATGAGCTTAAAAAACGGATCCTCACAAAACGCATCAAAAATGGATCATCCATATTTTGATGCATTTGCTTGAATTGCTGATCCAGTTTTGCAGCTGAAAAGCAGACTCTAGCAAAATGAATCAAAAATGTTGTGTCTGAATGTAGCCTAATTGTGACCAAGCAGACACAAACACAAGGAGACTATAAATTATGTATCAGTGTTGGAAGAGCGGTAACCTAGCAAGGAAACAGCACCACAGAGGAAGTCAAACAAGTTGTTTAACCGAAATAGGAGGGAAACCAGATCCAATACCAGAGAGTAAGGCTAGGGTCACACTTGAGGCTGACGGAGCCACTAAAATCACTGAAATTCAGCCGCAGCGCATAGCGTTAACACTATGCGCTGCCAGTGGAACACAGCCCCATAGCAACCCGGTGTTTACCTTAGCAGCCACACACAAGGCTGCAGGACGTGCGCTTTAGCTTTTGATAAAGCAAAAATCCTGTGTGTCCGCTGCTAAGGTAAACACCGGGTTGCTATGGGGCTGCGTTCCACTGGCCATAGTGTTAACGCTATGCGCTGCGGCTGAATTTCAGAGATTTTAGCGGCTCCGTCAGCCTCAAGTGTGACCCTAGCCTAAGGAGGCTTGAGTAAGTTAAGGACACTGATCACAGGAATAATCACAATGGAAGTACAAACTAAAATAGCCTGCCCAGCAGATTGCATGATTCCTCTAGAACACGCGATCTAAAGTGTAAAATGCAGATGTACAAATTACAGGGAAAATTCTTTGAAGCCAACAAAGTTGAATTTCAAAAGATTTATTCATCACTTGTAAATTAGATTTGAACCTTTTTAAGTAAAAGCCTGATAATATATTCAATATTAAACAACTGGTTTCCTGTACATTTTTATTCTGCTTTTTTTATGTGAATATTTTCATGTTGTGTTATAAAGAACTTGTATAATACAATATCAGGAAGTCACTGGAGCAAAATATAGAGGCAGAGAAAATTAAAAGTTAGGTAAGAGCACTGCTTGCATTAGCTCAGAAGGCCTCACGGGAGGCAATATCGTTGACAGAGGTGAAGCTCTAAAAATGGGTTTATTACAGAAAAAATGTAGATTGGAACAGATTTGTATAGAGATTTGTATTTTACTTCAAATGAAATGTACTTTGGACAAATGAACTTCTGCCATCAAGTAAGAATATCCAATTATATTTGATTATCTAGTTCTCAAGTTGGAAGGAAGGATCCGAATAGTAGGTGACAAAATGATGGCCACCAGTGGAAAAGAAGCAGACTTTGTAACATCCAAATCCATATGTAGTTCTGTTGGTGCACTTATTGTTACTCCTAGGAGTGAAATGGAGAATAATGCTGTCTTGGCATTTGTGAAGAAATACAACAGATGTACATATCTAGGACTAAAACAGGGATCAGTACCTGGAACCTTCACATACCTAAATGGAAACAAGACAGTATACACACACTGGAGAAATGGTGAACCTAGAGGAAAAGGAAAAGAAAACTGTGTTGAAATGTATATTGACGGCTGATGGAATGATAAAGTTTGTAATCAAAAACGTCTTACAGTTTGTGAGTTATAAACTTAAACCATATTCCTATGTAGTGATTACTGTAGCACCTGGGATATTAATGATATGGAAAGGTTTATGCGATATAGAGGTCTATACTTACCTGTGATTGTGTATAAATGACCTTTGTTTGTCCTGTACCTGTTCTAACTATTTTTCAGTATGTACTTACATCATAACATAAGTATTCACTGTGTATCACATAACTGGCTGATTGGAACTAATAAACCTAAAAGCATACTATTTCACTGTGTGTTGTAAAATGCATTTCCTTACACTTGTCTTAATCATATGTTTTAACCAATGCAGTATGCAAATTATAAAATCTAGCTCAACCACTGACTGGGTGCTCCAGGGAAGAAAATCAGAAGATAATTAACGTCAGTCCCTGGCACCACAGAAAGGAGAAACTTGAAGGGTTGCACTTTTTGTTGTGTTTTCTTATTTGCAGTTGTGAAGACAAACAATCAACGTTTCGACCCTCACCGGGTCTACGTCAGCATTGGTTTATTAAAAGTATTTACAAAAAACCAAAATCATTCATCAAATAAAAAGAACAATTTCAAAATGGTGGTCTATGTGAGTATTGTGATATAAGTGACATATCGTGTATTACAATAAGGTGTCAAACTGGTGAGAATGGTGAGTATTCCACGAGGCCTGCGAGTGGGACTATGACCAACGTTGTTTCACGACAACGAGGAGTTTTGTCAATTATTTGAGAACATTCTCAATAAATGCTCCCTTGATCTTATGGTTTTAACCATCAAATTCATTCAAGACGAACTGTTAAAGGTGAAGCAACAGATGATTAGCATAGAAAACCAACTGACAAACACTCTTTCCCCGGCTGATCTGACGACCCTTAAAACTAAAGCAGAAAAAAACATACAGGACTTTACCAACGACCTCAAAGCCAGAAAACGGACCAAATTCCTGTGAGATCAGGGCGACTATCTAATAAATCACATCTACAGATGGCGCTATACAACTCTACCAGATCGTCCCAGAAACCGCTTTGGTTTCTCCGGCTCTTCAGGTTCAGAAGGGGGACGGGGACGTGGAAAAGGTGGTCACGAAAAAACCACGCCAGCCTTTTTTCGAGCCAATACCAGCACCACTGAAACATCCAATGGCACCATCAAGAGAAACAACAGGCAAAGACAAAGAAGAAGGGGGAATGACATTAACCAATGTAGTAGACTGCAGAGATCATTTACAAAGCAACAATCTCTATAGCCAGTAATTAGGAAGGAATCAAGCTCATTTCCTTCTGAGAGCCAGGCTATCAGGGCAGCAGTGTCCCTGTGGGGGGGGGTCTGTGTGGTGTGTGTGTGTGTATCTGTGTTGTGTGTGTCCCTGTGGGGTGAGTGCATGTGTCCCTATAGGGTGTTCATGTGTGTGTGTGTCTGTGGGGGGGTGTCTGTGTGGGGTGTGTGTGTCTCTGTGTTGTGTGTGTCTCTTTGTGGTGTGTGTGTGTCCCTGTGGGGTGAGTGCATGTGTCCCTATAGGGTGTGTATGTGTGTGTCCCGGTGGGGGGGTCTGTGTGGTGTGTGTGTGTCTCATTTTGGTGTGTGTGTCCCTGTGGGGTGAGTGCATGTGTCCCTATAGGGTAGCTATGTGTGTGTGTCCCTGTGGGGGGGGGGTCTGTGTGGTGTGTGTGCCTGTGTTGTGTGTGTCTGTTTGTGGTGTGTGTGTGTTTGTTCGGGTGCGTTGTGAGTATCCAATGTGGGGCTGCACTTTAGCGACTATACACTTGCTGTTACTTTTTGTGTGCGTGTGGTGTGTGTTTACATGTCCCCGTGTGTGTGTCTCTTTGTTGTGTGTGTCTCTTTGTAGTGTGTTTGTGTCCCTGAAGGGTGAGTGCATGTGTCCCTATAGGGTGTGTATGTGTGTGTGTCCCGGTGGGGGGGTCTGTGTGGTGTGTGTGTCTCTTTGTGGTGTGTGTGTCCCTGTGGGGTGAGTGCATGTGTCCCTATATGGTGGCAATGTGTGTGTGTCCCTGTGGGGGGGGGTCTGCGTTGTGTGTGTGTCTGTGTTATGTGTGTCTCTTTGTGGTGTGTGTGTGTACCTGTGGGGTGAGTGCATGTGTCGCTATAGAGTATGTGTGTGTCCCCTTGGGGGTGTGTGTGTGTCTCTTTGTGGTGTGTGTGTGTGTTTGTTCGGGTGTGTGGTGAGCATCCAATGTTGGGGCTGCACTTTAGCGACTATACACTTGCTGTTACTCTTTGTGTGCATGTGGTGTGTATACATGTCCCCGTATGTGGTGAATATCTCATGTTGGGGCCCCACCTTAGTGACTATATGCTGGTATGTGCTGTTAGTCTTTGGTGCTATCTTTAAGCCCTCTCATTCACAACTGTCAACTGGTAACTGTCACTTTTTCCCCATTATGTAGATAGGGGCAAAATTGTTTGATGAATTGGAATGCGCGGGGTTAAAATTCGCCTCACAACATAGCCTATGACGCTCCGGGGTCCAGACGTGTGACTGTGCAAAATTTTGTCTCTATAGCTGACAGCTGTCGATTTTCCTCCAAGACTTTTCCATTCACTTTTTCCCCATCATGTAGATAGGGGCAAAATTGTTTGGTGAACTGGAACGTGCAGGGTTAAAATTTCACCTCACAACATAGCCTATGACGCTCTCGGGGTCCAGATGTGTGACTGTGCAAAATTTTGTAGCTGTACCTGACAGCTGTCGATTTTCCTCCCACAAGTTTCCTTTCCCTTTTCCCCATTATGTAGATAGGGCCAAAATTGTTTGGTGAACTGGAACGCACAGGGTTAAAATTTCGCCTCACAACATAGCCTATGACGCTCCCGGGGTCCAGACGTGTGACTGTGCAAAATTTTGCGGCTGTAGTTGCAACGGTGTAGATGCCAATCCCGGATATACACACATACACACACACACACACACACATTCAGCTTTATATATTAGATTGTTGTAGACTTTTTGGGTGTGTTTAATACATATTAATTTCTTAGAACAGACTTGTTTTCATTAAGTCGTCAGGATATATAGTTAATCAGCATAGGAACAGAAAGCGGTAAGGAAGGGAAGATTCTGGATATCGGTGATTGTAGTCATAACCGACAATAATAACCGATAAACAGAACCAGCCCTACAACAATTAGACCCCGTTGGACTATCAGAAAGGAACATTTGGAGACTCCATAAGGGTACCCTGAACCGACAACTATGTCTATTAGAATCACTGCACACATACACTTAAGGAGTTTTTTGCTTGTTAGTGAAATTTATTAAAACAAGTGCTCTTATAGTGATAGCGACAGAATGACGTTTCGGTCATTCAAGACCTTGATCACATAAGTTGCCTTGAGCTATGTTGTGGTTCATGAAGGATGTGGTCCTTATGGTCAGTATAGGAACAGCGGGTATGCCCTTAGTAGTTCTGAACTGAGGGCTGTCCTGTACAAGGTAATGGTCAATTATGCCTTTAGGTTAGCCAGGGTCAGAGCGGTTGCTCTATGTGGTCACGGTGGTGGCACAGCGGAGCTCCTTGCTACAACTGAGTGTGAACACACTCCACCGCCGTGCCACCACCGTGACCACATAGAGCGACCGCTCTGACCCTGGCTAACCTAAAGGCATAAGTGACCATTACCTTGTGCAGGACAGCCCTCAGTTCAGAACTACTAAGGGCATACCCGCTGTTCCTATACTGACCATAAGGACCACATCTTTCATGAACCACAACATAGCTCAAGGCAACTTATGTGATCAAGGCCTTGAATGTCCGAAACGTCATTCTGTCGCAATCACTATAAGAGCACTTAGTGAAATTTATTAAAACAACAAGCAAAAAACTCCTTAAAGGGAACCTGACCCCACAAACTGACCCCCCCTCGCATCTTTATACCTGTCCCTGCACCCCCTCTTATCATTTCTAGCCATCCCTTTTGCAGTAAAAATCGATTTTGTAAAGTAGAGAAAAGTTTATATTTACCTCGTCTTGTGTGAGTTCTCTGTTTCTGAATTAGTCTCAAAGGCGCGCCTGTCTGCTGCTCCCTTGTAATTATGCACGCCCCTCTCAGCTTGCTAAGAGCCTGGCCGCATCATGAAAGGGGGCGGGGCTCTGGTATGACGCGATTTTAGCCCTGCCCCTTTCATGACGCGGCCAGGCTCTTAACAAGGCAGCAACCTGAGAGGGGCGTGCATAATTAAAGATATGGGGGAGTCAGTTTGTGAGGTCAGGATCACTTTAAGTGTATGTGTGCAGTGATTCTACTAGACATTTATGTGGGACTTACGAGCCTCCTTCACTAGCACCATACCCCCGCACCTATCGTGTGCTAGCCATTGAATCTCATACATGAACCGACAACTAGTACCTGTTAAACCAGACTGTACCATGTTCTCAATAACATCTGCCGGTACCAGTAAAGTGGAATAGAAGTTGAATCGGTCTCTGTCTTTCTTCCCACCGGCGCCAGGGGGGCTTCAGCATCATCAGCATCTCACCGGAGGGGTAAGAACAACTACTCCCTCATCCCCTCTTCCTTCACCACCGCTGCCCTGAGGTAAAAGCTCCACCTGTGGGGAGCTGGACCACACTGAGCTACACCCATCATCACCTCAGCGGCTGGCCTGCAGTGCCGATATCCAAATTACCGGGATCCACAGGTGGCATCACGTACTCTTTATCCCTATAAATATTTCCCCATCTAACAAATGACAGCAAGGGCACGGAACTGGGAACCCGACCACCCGTGATTCCCTGGTTAAATCCATGAAACCCAGGCCCAGTATCCGAGTACCCCTTGCCCTGGGCTCATCATTTTCTGGCGTCACGAACAGGATTGAACCAGCCTGGTAATAACAGGTAAAGTGTGCCTAAAGACTTTATTGACTGGTATACACTGTAAAACTGAGCCACCATTACATCGCCTCAGAGCTTGGGCTGCGTCACCAAAGCAGGAGAAAAGAGCGGGAAGATAAGCCCCGCCCCTCCGCTCTGCCGAGGAGTGACGAAGTGTAGTAGCAGGCTTCGGAAAGGCCCGAAGGACTCGCCTAAAGGATTCTCATGGTGGGCAGGCCTAAAAATGTAAAAGAACTATGTGCTGGCTCAGGGGCGTGACTCGGCCCCTCAGCATACATGAGCCAAAATGTCTCCCCGCCCACCTAGCTATCAAACAACCAAGGGAACGGGTTGAGCACCAGCCCACACTAGTTCTGGATTATAAAAATAAAACAGGGTGCGGCCGGAAGAACAAAACGAGATACCTTGTCAGGCTCCGGACCCGTTACCTGTGTGCGGCTGTGAGGCAATGGCAGCCCTCAGTTTCAAACAACTTATTCGGGAGGTTAAAGAGGACATCTTGGCTGACCGTGCCACCCCGGGCGTGCTGACACTTGAGATGGACGACGAGGATGGCACCTTCTGGAGAACGGCCCTTAATGATCTCCAGGCCCAAATCCAGGAGGCTACCGAGTGGACAGTCCGGCGCTGGGGAGCGGAGATGGTACTCCAGCTGAATCGACGGCAAAGGGCTGCAGCTCTTCGAGACCAGGAGTGTCGGGTGACTATGGCAACACAGACAGATGACCCGGTGACCTCAGAGCCCCCTGCTGAGTCCCCGGAATCCATTGCTGCACCATCTGTGGAGCCCGGAGAGGAGGATATCATCATGGTGGAGGATCTTATCCATTTTCCGGAGGAGCCCGCACTAACTGAGGAGGAGCCAGTAGAAAGCATGTACAGTCAGGTCGGTGTCGGAGAGGATGAGGCGAATCTGGAGAAGGAAGGAGCCGTCGGTGGTATGGAGGAGACCGGGCCCCATGAGCAATGGAGGGTCGCGGTACTAGCGTTGTTTGCTGCAGCTGAAGAAAGGAGAGCGGCTCTACCTGCAGCTGACAACGAGAACACCTGGCAACCAGTAGGTTGCCCGTGGTTTACCCAATCCAACCTGGATGATGAGGCCAAACAACACCGGCAGCATGAGGCCTGGTGGGATAATGAACTAGAGACTCACCAAGCCCGCATCATGGCCCGTAACCAGCAAGAAAGGAGTGGTGACAACCCTCAACTTGGGTATCTGTTACTGCTTTGCCCACGAGGAAGGCCTCTATGCGGAGGTATTTGTGGGCCACCGGTATGTCAAGGAGCACCTTCCCCAGGGCCACCCGGACTGGGACCTGTACCGTGGGGATGTAATAACTTATGAGCGTCACGCAGGTCCCCATGGGTGGTTTGCAATCTGGGTCAATAGAAGTGAAGAGTAAGGAGACAAACAGCCCGGTATTGCATTGCAAACATGTATATAGTTGCATATATGTCTTTTTCTTGCAGCACATGAAAGTAATGTGACCTGTTTAAATGCAAAGCCTGATGAACATTTAAATCAGAGACTTGAAACCCGGTCCCCTTTGGGCCGATGTGGACTAGACTATAGTTAATGTTATTTATGTTTGATGCAACGTTAAAGCACAGTGCCTCCTGCAAAGGAAGATTATCCAAAACAATCATATTGTTTATTGTTGGTTTAAATTGAAAGTTACTCGGTTAACCTGTTAATAAAAATGTCAACTCACACCCGTTTGGTTTTAACACCTGCGGATGGGTGTATTTCACCAAGGGGGTGTGTGGCACCCCTATGGCTAGGTGCCACAGGGAGGTATTACACTTAACAAATTCATGTAGTGCCTCTATAGCTGTGGGCTTAAGGTTTAACTTATAGAGTCTGAATTTACATGCACCACTAGGCCACCTTAGTATAATGGGACTGCTTTACAGTAGGTCCCAAGGGGGTGGAGCCTAGGTTACAGTGGGAAAACCAGGAAGTAGAGAGAATCTAGTCAGTTAGTGCTGGGAAGGCAGTCAGTGAGGACGAGCCTGACAGCTCAGTGACAGGAGGGATCACCCATCTCCAGGAGGGTGTCCCAGGACAGTAGGGGACAGACCAGCACCGGTTGGAGCCGGCTGGTAACGTCTGGGGAACACCGGCAACATGGAAGCCGAGGCGGTCAGTGGTTCATCCCTGGCCATAAACCGATGAGCCGCGGGCCCTCTGAAACTGGGTAGCCGTAGGCGCCACAAGAAAGTACCTCGCCCCTCAGGCCCAAAATCGATCCAAGATTACAGGAGTAACGGTCCAGATTCGGCTGGCAGGAGAGATAGTGCACTTCTGCTACTCCCATCTGAACCCATGCTTCACCGTATGAGACCAGAGAACTAGGGGGAGAGCTCTGCAAGGGTGGTTAAATAGAGAGAAGGACATAATAAGACCCCAAGAGACTATCAGAAAGGAAAATCTGGAGACTCCATAGGGGTACCCTGAACCGACAACTAGTACCTGTTAAACCAGACTGTACCGTGTTCTCAATAACATCTGCCGATACCAGTAAAGTGGAGTAGAAGTTGAATCGGTCTCTGTCTTTCTTCCCACCGACGCCAGGAGGGCTTCAGCATCATCAGCATCTCACTGGAGGGGTAAGAACAACTACTCCCCTCATTCCCTCTTCCTCTATCACTGCTGCCCTGAGGTAAAAGCTCCACCTGTGGGGAGCTGGACCACACTGAAGTGCACCCATCACCTCAGCTGCCGGCCAATATACAAATTACCGGGATCCACTGGTAGCGTCATGTACTCTTTTTCCCTGTAAATATTTCCCCCATCTAACAAATGACAGCCAGAGCACAGAAACAGGAACCCGACCACCCGTGATTCCCCACTTAAATCCATCAAACCCAGGCCCAGTATCCAAGTAACCCTTGCCCTGGTCTCATCATTATATATATATACATATACTAGATGGTGGCCCGATTCTAAAGAATCGGGTAGTCTAGAATCTATATAGAGTTTATTTAGTAATAGGGGAGTGCTGTGAAATTAATTGTGTGTATACAGTCGGCTCAGTGGTTGGCACTGTATACGGTGGCTCAGTGGTATCACTGTATATGGTGGCTCAGTGGTTAGCACTGTATATGGTGGCTCAGTGGTTAGCACTGTATATGGCGGCTCAGTGGTTAGCAGAGTATACGGCGGCTCAGTGGTTAGCACTGTATATGGTGGCTCAGTGGTTAGCAGTGAGTGCGGTGGCTCAGTGGTTAGCAGTGAGTGCGGTGGCTCAGTGGTTAGCAGTGAGTGCGGTGGCTCAGTGGTTAGCACTGTATATGGTGGCTCAGTGGTTAGCACTGTATATGGTGGCTCAGTGGTTAGCACTGTATACGGTGGCTCAGTGGTTAGCACTGTATATGGTGGCTCAGTGGTTAGCACTGTATATGGTGGCTCAGTGGTTAGCACTGTATATGGTGGCTCAGTGGTTAGCACTGTATATGGTGGCTCAGTGGTTAGCACTGTATATGGTGGCTCAGTGGTTAGCACTGTATATGGTGGCTCAGTGGTTAGCACTGTATACGGTGGCTCAGTGGTATCACTGTATATGGTGGCTCAGTGGTTAGCACTGTATATGGTGGCTCAGTGGTTAGCACTGTATATGGCGGCTCAGTGGTTAGCAGAGTATACGGCGGCTCAGTGGTTAGCACTGTATATGGTGGCTCAGTGGTTAGCAGTGAGTGCGGTGGCTCAGTGGTTAGCAGTGAGTGCGGTGGCTCAGTGGTTAGCAGTGAGTGGGGTGCTCAGTGGTCAGCAGTGAGTGCGGTGGCTCAGTGGTTAGCAGTGAGTGCGGTGGCTCAGTGGTCAGCAGTGAGTGGGTTGGCTCAGTGGTCAGCAGTGAGTGGGGTGGCTCAGTGGTCAGCAGTGAGTGGGGTGGCTCAGTGGTCAGCAGTGAGTGGGGTGGCTCAGCGGTCAGCAGTGAGTGGGGTGGCTCAGTGGTCAGCAGTGAGTGGGGTGGCTGAGTGGTCAGCAGTGAGTGGGGTGGCTGAGTGGTCAGCAGTGAGTGGGGTGGCTGAGTGGTCAGCAGTGAGTGGGGTGGCTCAGTGGTCAGCAGTGAGTGGGGTGGCTCAGTGGTCAGCAGTGAGTGGGGTGGCTCAGTGGTCAGCAGTGAGTGGGGTGGCTCAGTGGTCAGCAGTGAGTGGGGTGGCTCAGTGGTCAGCAGTGAGTGGGGTGGCTCAGTGGTCAGCAGTGAGTGCGGTGACTCAGTGGTCAGCAGTGAGTGCGGTGGCTCAGTGGTCAGCAGTGAGTGCGGTGGCTCAGTGGTCAGCAGAGAGTGCGGTGGCTGAGTGGTCAGCAGAGAGTGCGTTGGCTCAGTGGTCAGCAGTGAGTGCAGCACAGGCTGGAGGGGGCAGAGGCTGGAGGGGGCAGAGGAGGGAGGAGGCAGAGGACGGAGGAGGCAGAAACTGGAGGGGTTAGAGGAGGGAGGGGTCAGAGGAGGGAGGGGTCAGAGGAGGGAGGGGTCAGAGGCTGGGGGGCAGAGGAGAGCGGAGGCTGGGGGGCACAGGAGAGCGGAGGCTGGGGGGCAGAGGAGAGCGGAGGCTGGGGGGCAGAGGAGAGCGGAGGCTGGGGGGGCAGAGGAGAGCGGAGGCTGGGGGGGCAGAGGAGAACGGAGGCTGGAGGGCTGAACACTCACTGGGCTGTCGGCGGTTCCGGAGGCCGGCCCCGGAGTGCGGGCGGGGCTAGCTCCGTGATGGAGGAGAGTCACCGGGTGTGTGGAGAGAGCGGCAGGACTGGGAGCGGTGGCGGCGGAGGCCGCACACCGGAGTGTGGGCCGGTCCGGGCCGGTTCCCGCATGTTGGTGGGCACACACCAGGCTGTGTGCGGAGCCAGTGGCGGGATGGCGGTCCCTGATGGAGAGTGGGCGGTGAGCTGCAGGGCTGTGGGCCGGATGTGGGTGGGCGCAGACGGGGCTCTGTGCAGGGACTGTGGCGGGATAAGGGGAGGTGGTGGCGCTTTAGCGCCCACCGCGAGGCGCTGTGCCATTTTGACAGCGGCTCACGGTGAGCGCTATGCGCTCACCGCTCGTGAGTCTGGTACTTCCGGTTCCGGTCTTTGACACAGGGCGCAAGCCATCACGGAAGTTGAGCGGATTGGCGGGAAGTGGCCTTCGGGTTTTATATATAAGATATATATATAGCAGTACGATGGTATATGGTGGTAATGAGAGCACATGTATAGCAGCACTATGGTATATGGCGGTACATTACAGTACATGTATAGCAGCACTATAGTATATGGCGGTAGATTATAGTAAATGTATAGCAGCACTATAGTATATGGCGGTACATTACAGTACATGTATAGCAGCACTATGGTATATGGCTGTACATTATAGCACATGTATAGCAGCACTATGGTATATGGCAATACTGCGGTGTCCGTGGTCCCCCACTCCTCCTGGCCCCCGGTCGTCCACAGTAAAAATAAAAAAATCCTCAGTGAGGATACTCACCTGTCCGGCGGCTCGCTCCACCTCGGCCTTGTAGGTCCTACAGGCCTTTAGGACCTGTAGTTGCCTGGGCAAGCGATCAGCTAAGGAGGGGAGGGGGGGGCAGGATTGTGTTGGGGGGGCAGAATGGAGCGAGTGGGGCAGGATGGAGCGAGCGGGTCAGGATGTAGCGGGAAGGGGGGACAGGATGGAGACGGCAGGGCAGGATGGAGACGGCAGGGAAGGATGGTGGTGGGGGAGGGGTAGGATGTAGGCGGCGGGGCAGGATGTTGGCGGGGGGTGAGAATGGTGATGGGGGTGCGGGATGGAGTCGGGGGGGCAGGATGGTGTTGGGGGTGTCAGGATGGTGTTGGGGGTGTCAGGATGGTGTTGGGGGTGGCAGGATAGATAGGGGGTGGCAGGATGGATAGGGGGTGGCAGGATGGATAGGGGGGGGCAGGATGGATAGGGGGGGGCAGGATGGATAGGGGGGGCAGGATGGATAGGGGGGGCAGGATGGATAGGGGGTGCAGGATGGAGGCGCTCCTCCTGACCCCCTCCGCTCCGCGCAGCACCCGTCCCTCTGGGCCTCCAGTCTCTGTGGGCCCCCCCCCCTCCCTTCCTCTGGGGCTGCACACCCCCCGCCCCCGCTCCTTCATGGTGATAATAAAAATAAAAAAAACCTCAGTGAGGATACTTACCCTGTAGGTGGCAGGACAGGACCTGTCGTTGGCTGGGAAACCGATCTGCTGGGGGTGAGTGGGCAAAGCGGGGTAAGTGGGCAGAGTGGGGGATGAGTGGGAAGAGCAGGGGTTAGTGGGCAGAGTCATTGGGCAGAGCAGGGGTGAGTGGGCATAATCAGTAGTCAGAGCAGGGTCAATAGTCAGAGCTGGGGTCTGTGGGCAGAGCTGGGGTCAGTGGGCATGGTCAGTAGCCAGAGGGGGGGGGGTAAGTAGGCAGAGCAGGGTCAGTGGGCAGAGCGGGGGTGAGTGGGCAGAGTGGTGGGTGAATGGGCAGAGCAGGGTCAGTGAGCAGGATTGGGGCGTCAGTGGTCAGAGCAGGGTAATAGCGGGGGTCAGTGGTCAGAGCAGGGGTTAGTGGGCAGAGTGATTGGGCAGAGCAGGGGTCAGTGGGCACAGTCAGTAGGCACAGCAGGGGTTAGTGGGAAAAATCAGTGGGCAGAGCAGGGGTGAGTGGGCACAGTCAGTGAGCAGAGCAGGGGTCAGCGGGCAGAGCGGGGGTGAGTGGGCAGAGCAGGGTTTAGTGGGCATAGCAAGGGTTATTGGGCACAGTCAGTGGGCAGAGCAGGGGTCAGTGGGCAGAGTGAGTGGGCAGAGAAGGGTCAGTGGGTAGAGCATGGGTGAGTGGGCACGGTCAGTGGGCAGAGCAGGGGTCAGTGGGCATGGTGAAAGGGCACAGCGGGGGGTGAGTGAACAGAGGGTGGTCAGTGGGCAGGGTGAGTGGTAAAAGCAGGGGCGAGTGGGCAGAGCGGGGGTGAGTGGGCAGAGCGGGAGTAAATGAGCAGAGCAGGGTCAGTAGGCAGTGTGAGGGGTCAGTGGGCAAAGCATGGTCAGTGGGCAGTGTGAGGGGTAAGTGGGTATAGCATGTTCAGTGGGCAGTGTGAGGCGTGAGTGGGCAGTGTGAGGGGTCAGTGGGCAGAGCAGGGTCAGTGTGAGGGGTGAGAGGGCAGAGCAGGGTCAGTGGGGCATGTGAGGGGTCAGTGGGCAGAGCAGGGTGAGTGGGCAGTGTGAGTGGTCAGTGAGCAGAGCAGGGTCAGTGGGGCGTGTGAGGGGTCAGTGGGCAGAGCAGGGTGAGTGGGCAGTGTGAGTGGTCAGTGAGCAGAGCAGGGTCAGTGGGCAGAGCAGGGTGAGTGGGCATTGAGGGGTCAGTGGGCAGAGCATGTTCAGTGTGCAGAGGAGGGTCAGTGGGCAGTGTGAGGGGTCAGTGGGCTGAGCAGGGCGAGTGGGCAGAGCAGGGTCAGTGAGGGGTCAGTGGGGAGAGGATGGTCAGTGGGCAGAGCAGGGTCAGTGTGAGGGGTCAGTGGGCAGTGAGGGGTGAGTGGGCAGAGCAGGATGAGTGGCCAGTGTGAGGGGTCAATGGGCCGAGCAGGGTGAGTGGGCAGAGCATGGTCAGTGGGCATAGTGGGGGTGAGTGGGCAGAGAGGGGGTGAGTGGGGGTGAGTGGGCAGAGCAGGGTGAGTGGGCAGAGTGGGTGAGGGGGCAGAGTTTGGGGGTGAGTGGGCAGAGTGGGGGTCAGTGGTCAGAGTGGGGGTGAGGGGCAGAGCAGGGTCAGAGAGAGGGTCAGTGTGCAGAGTGGGGGTGAGGGGGCAGAGAGAGGTTCAGGGGGAAGAGTAGGGGGGTGAGTGGTCAGAGTGGGGGTGAGTGGTCAGAGTGGAGGTCAGTGGTCAGAGTGGGGGTCAGTGGTCAGAGTGGGGGGTCAGTGGGCAGAGCAGGGACAGAGTGGGGGTCAGTGTGCAGAGTGGGGGTGAGTGGGCAGAGTTGGGGGGTGAGTGGGCAGAGTTGGGGGGTGAGTGGGCAGAGTTGGGGGGTGAGTGGGCAGAGTGAGGGTCAGTGGTCAGAGTGGGGGTGAGTGGGCAGAGTGAGGGTCAGTGGTCAGAGTGGGGGTGAGTGGGCAGGGTCAGAGTGTGGGTCAGTGGTCAGAGTGGGGGTGGGTGGGCAGAGCAGGGTCAGAGTGGGGGTCAGTGGTCAGAGTGGGGGTGAGTGGGCAGAGCAGGGTCAGGGTCAGAGTGGGGGTCAGTGGTCAGAGTGGGGGTGAGTGGGCAGAGCAGGGTCAGAGAGAGGGTCAGTGTGCAGAGTGGGGGTGAGGGGGCAGAGAGGGGTTCAGGGGGAAGAGTAGGTGGGTGAGTGGGCAGAGTTTGGGGGTCAGTGGTCAGAGTGGGGGTCAGTGGTCAGAGTGGGGGTCAGTGGTCAGAGTGGGGGGTCAGTGGGCAGAGCAGGGACAGAGTGGGGGTCAGTGTGCAGAGTGGGGGTGAGGGGGGCAGAGAGGGGGTGAGGGGGGCAGAGTTGGGGGGTGAGTGGGCAGAGTTGGGGGGTGAGTGGGCAGAGTGAGGGTCAGTGGTCAGAGTGGGGGTGAGTGGGCAGGGTCAGAGTGTGGGTCAGTGGTCAGAGTGGGGGTGGGTGGGCAGAGCAGGGTCAGAGTGGGGGTCAGTGGTCAGAGTGGGGGTGAGTGGGCAGAGCAGGGTCAGGGTCAAAGTGGGGGTCAGTGGTCAGAGTGGGGGTGAGTGGGCAGAGCAGGGTCAGGGTCAGAGTGGGGGTCAGTGGGCAGATCGTGGGTCAGTGTGCAGCGCAGGGGGATGAATAGGCAGAGGAAGTTAGATCGGGACAGGACCTTTGATGACGTCACGGTCATGTGATCTGTGACTCCACCCATCATCGTGACGTCATCAAAGGTCCTCAAGCAGGATGAAGAGAGATCGCGTGTGGTTGGAGGGAGCTGTGGTAAGGGGGGGGGTGACCGGACAGTGGAGGGGGTCTGTGCTGAGAGGCGGGGGGTGACCGGAGAGTGGAGGGGGGCGATCGGGTAGCGGAGGGGCAGTGGTGATAGGCTGGGGGTGACCGGACAGTGGAGGGCGGCTATGGTGACAGGCAGGGGGCTGATGGGGCAGCGGGGGGAAGGCAGTGGAGGATGGCTATGGTGACAGGCAGGGGTGATGGGGCAGCGGGGGCTGTGTGCAGGGCCGGTGACGGGATAACGGCGAGTGGTGGCGCTTTAGCGCCCACTGCGAGGCGCTGTGCCATTTTGACAGCGGCTCGCGGTGAGCGCTACGCGCTCACCGCTCGTGGGTCTGCTACTTCCGTTTCCGGTCTTTGTCACAGGAGGGAGGCCGTCACGGAAGTTGAGCGGATAGACCGGAAGTGGCCTTCGGGTTTTATATATAAGATATGCAAATCTGCACTTCACTAAGGAAGTGGAAAAACTCCAGCGCCACATTTAGGCAGCTTCCTCAAAATCATAATTGCTTTCCAACAAGTTTTTAATATGACAAAGGAATTTGTGCTAGATCACAACCCCAACCTACAAACACTGCATTTCAGGATACCTGCCCCTCATCAGTGTACATGTGGGATATTCTAATCTGGCTGTGTGAGTGGGCTAAGACAAGGTCTGGGAACTTGCTATCAACCTTATGGAGACAGCGAAGTAGGTGAGGAGATTGTAGCCGCCTCCCTCCTCTCAGATATATGCAAATTTGCACTTCACTAAGAAAGTGGAGAAACTCCAGTGCCACATTTAAGCAGCTTCTTCAAAGTCATAATCACATTCCTACAAGCTTTTAATATGACAAAGGGATTTGCATATATCTAAGAGGAGGGAGGTGGCTACAATCTCACACAGCCAGATCCGAATATCCCGCACACTACACTGATGAGGGGCAGGTACCCCGAAACGCATCGTCTGTAGTTTGTCTGGCACAAATCCCTTTGTCATATTAAATGCTTGTTGGAAAGCGATTATGACTTTGAGGAAGCTGCTTAAATGTGGTACTGGAGTTTCTCCACTTCCTTAGTGAAGTGCAAATTTGCATATATCTGAGAGGAGGCAGATGGTTACAATCTCCTAACCTACTTCGCTGTCTCCATAAGGTTGATAGCAAATTCCCAGACCTTGTCTTAGCCCACTCACACAGCCAGCTCAGAATATCCCACACACTACACTAACAAGGGATAGGTACCCCGAAATGCAGCGTCTGTAGTTTGGGGTTCTGATCTGGCACAAATTGCTTTGTCATATTAAAAGCTTGTTGGAAAGCGATTATGACTTTGAGGAAGTTGCTTAAATGTGGCACTGGAGTTTCTCCACTTCCTTAGTGAAGTGCAAATTTGCATATATCTGAGAGGAGGGAGGTGGCTACAATCTTGTCACCTACTTCGCTGTCTACATAAGGTTGATAGCAAGTTCCCAGACCTTGTCTTAGCCCACTCACACAGCCAGATAGGAATATCCCACACTACACTGATGAGGGGCAGGTACCCCGAAATGCAGCGTCTGTAGTTTGGGGTTCTGATCTGGCACAAATCCCTTTGTCATATTAAAAGCTTGTTGGAAAGCGATTATGACTTTGAGGAAGTTGCTTAAATGTGGCACTGGAGTTTCTCCACTTCCTTAGTGAAGTGCAAATTTGCATATATCTGAGAGGAGGGAGGTGGCTACAATCTTGTCACCTACTTCGCTGTCTACATAAGGTTGATAGCAAGTTCCCAGACCTTGTCTTAGCCCACTCACACAGCCAGATCAGAATATCCCACACACTACACTGATGAGGGGCAGGTACCCCAAAACGCAGTGTCTGAAGTTTGGGGTTCTGATCTGGCACAAATCCCTTTGTCATATTAAAAGCTTGTTGGAAAGTGATTATGACTTTGAGGAAGCTGCTTAAATGTGGCACTGGAGTTTTCTCCACTTCCTTGGTAAAGTGCAAATTTGCATATATCTGAGAGGAGGGAGGTGGCTACAATCTTGTCACCTACTTCGCTGTCTCCATAAGGTTAATAGCAAGTTCCCACACCTTGTCTTAGCCCACTCACACAGCCAGATCAGAATATCCCACACACTACACTGATGAGGGGTAGGTACCCCGAAACGCAGTGTCTGTAGTTTGGGGTTCTGATCTGGCACAAATCCTTTTGTCATATTAAAAGCTTGTTGGAAAGCGATTATGACTTTGAGGAAGCTGCTTAAATGTGGCTCTGGCGTTTCTCCACTTCCTTAGTGAAGTGAAAATTTGCATATATCTGAGAGGAGGGAGGTGGCTACAATCTTGTCACCTACTTCGCTGTCTCCATAAGCTTGAAAGCAAGTTCCCAGACCTTGTCTTAGCCCACTCACACAGCTAGATCAGAATATCCCACACACTACACTGATGAGGGGCAGGTACCCTGAAACGCAGCGTCTGTAGTTTGGGGTTCTGATCTGGCACAAATCCCTTTGTCATATTTAAAGCTTGTTGGAAAGCGATTATGACTTTGAGGAAGCTGCTTAAATGTGGCACTGGAGTTTCTCCACTTCCTTAGTGAAGTGCAAATTTGCATATATTTGAGAGGAGGGAGGTGGCTACAATCTTGTCACCTACTTCGCTGTCTCCAGAAGGTTGATAGCAAGTTCCCAGACCCTGTCTTAGCCCACTCACACAGCCAGATCAGAATATCCCACACACTACACTGATGAGGGGCAGGTACCCCGAAACGCAGCGTCTGTAGTTTGGGGTTCTGATATGGCACAAATCCCTTAGTTATATTAAAAGCTTGTTGGAAAGCGATTATAACTTTGAGGAAGCTGCTTAAATGTGGCACTGGAGTTTCTCTACTTCCTTAGTGAAGTGCATATATCTGAGAGGAGGGAAGTGGCTTACAATCTCCTCATCTACTTCGCTGTCTCCATAAGGTTAACAGAAAGCTCCCAGACCTTGTCTTAGCCCACTCACTCTGCCAGATCAGAATATCCCACACACTACACTGATGAGGGGCAGGTACCCCGAAACGCAGCGTCTGTAGTTTGGGGTTCTGATCTGGCACAAATCCCTTAGTTATATTAAAAGCTTGTTGGAAAGCGATTATAACTTTGAGGAAGCTGCTTAAATGTGGCACTGGAGTTTCTCTACTTCCTTAGTGAAGTGCAAATTTGCATATTTGCATATATCTGAGAGGAGGGAAGTGGCTTACAATCTCCTCACCTACTTCGCTGTCTCCATAAGGTTGATAGCAAGCTCCCAGACCGTGTTTTTACTACTTACTTATAGATTGTTAGTAGCCAGGACTAACATAGGCATAGCACTATCAATCTAGAGCTTGATGTCAGCTGGCTAATCCTCAAATGGAATTAACCTTATTACCCAGATTCTTGGTAAGGCTGGCTTCACACTGCAGTTTTTCACTGATCAGTGTCCATCAGTGTATGGGTGCGAAAACCAGGAGTGTCTCCAAAACTCAGAACAGGGGTCAATCTTTCAATTATAGTTTTTCTCTGCAAGTTCCTCTCCTGGTTCCTCTCCTGGTTTTGGCACCCAAACACTGATGGACACTGACCAGTGAAAAACTGCAGTGTGAAGCCAGCCTCAGTGATAGTCAGGAGACGCCTATTCTTGAAGGATCTTTGCTTTTCTTTTCTTTTAATGATCTTTTTATTGAACAGCCAGCAGAGAGATACAATCAGTCAAACAATCGTTCCCTGACATAAGGGAGAATTTGTAGTAGTTAACGTACATAATATCACTGTTCATAAGTATATTCGTACTACAAATGTTATGTATTGTTTCCAAAAGCAGAATTTATAGTAAAAGAAAAAACCTTAATTAAAGACTCAATATAGAGAATGAAGAATTTAAAGGGAGGAAAAAGTCAACGAAGGAAAGAATGGGGGTGGTTGGGGGATGGGTGGTAAGTCCGCGAGAGAAGTCTTAGTTCTTAAGTCAATCATAGATATAGGTTTTTATGAATTCTGTGGTCGACCGATAACACATCCAAGGTGTCCATATTTTCTCAAAGGTATCATGAGAACTGAATGAGAGAGCCGCTAATTCTGCTGCGCGGTACACCTTACCTATTTCACGTATAATTTGGGGTTTTGTTGGAGTCAGATTGGAGTTCCAAAGAGCAGAGATAAGAAGCCTACATGCAGCTATAATGTTAGAAGCTAGTTTAGAGATGTATAACTCTTTCGGCCATATGAAAAGATTGAGTAGCGCTGTGAGAGGTGTAAGAACCACCTCTCGTTGCAGAACATCTGTAAGTAACTTCGACACCATCTTCCAGTATTCTTGAATAAGGGGGCAATGCCACCATAATTGGAAATATGTTCCTATGTCGGAATTACATCTCCAGCAGGATTCCGATGTCGGAGGGTGCCATCTATGTAGTTGTGTGGGGGTGCGATACCATCTTGTTACTACCTTGTAGGAGTTTTCTTGTATTTTTACACAAGGGGAAGGGCCATGGGATCCTCTATATATTTGTCTTATTTGTTGATCTGAGAACTCTATCTGAAGATCTCGTTCCCATAGGCCCAAGAAGTCTCTTTAAATGTGTGCAATATCTAGTGTTAATTGTTTATAGAGCAGTGATAACACCCTGTTGGGAGGAAGCAGCTGTGTACATAATTGCTCAAACAATGTCAGAGGTCTAGTAAAATTTAGATTTTTCAGATGTTTGTGGATGTATGCTTTCAATTTGCCATATTGTAGAAAAGATTATATCTGGTAGGGAGTTAGATTATTGTATCTCTCTATGTGAGAGAAGAGCTCCATCTATTAGTAGGTGATCAATTGGAATGGGGTCATCTGGTTTCCGCCCCGGACCCACTGAACCAATTGCCTGAGATTTCACAGAAAGATGGCTGACAAGGTCCCGTAGATCCAGAATTGGGGTCAGTGGGGGCCACATTCTTTTTTCCATATAGCAATGGTAGCTTTTGTGAAGGTGTTTCTAATTGATTTTGGGTCGCTATAGAGATCCGGAAGTAGTGCTAGGGACCTTAAGGGTGCATGCGACATGGTTTCTTCGATTGAAACCCATAGTTTATGTGACGGCCTCCTGATCCAGTCTATAATTCTGGTTAGCATAGCTGCTGCATAGTATTTGCGTATGTCTGGGGCCCCCATACCCGTTTTGTCTCGTGGTAGTGCAAGTGTCCGATATTTAATTTGCGGTTTCTTATTGTTCCAAATAAAATTTAAAATAAAGGTGTGGATTTTGTTTAAAGTATGTTCCGGGATGTGAATTGGGAACATTTGGAATAGGTATAAAAATTTTGGTAGGTTTATGCTTTTAAGTACATTTTTCCTTCCAACCCATGATAGAAAGGGCGCTCTCCACGATTTGACTGTTTCTTTTGCTTTTTCCAATGTGGGTTCTACGTTAAGGGAAAGAAGATCTTTATCTGTGTGTCCTATCTTTATACCTAGATATGTGATGTATTTTTCTGGCCATGTGAAGGGATATGTATGTTTATATTTGTCTATAGTAGGCTTGGGGATGTTTAGGCCTAGGGCCTCTGACAGATCAATTTTATAGTTGGAAGGTCGGCCGTATCTCTCTAAAGTCTGTACAAAAGCAGGGATACCCCTATCCGGTTCAGATAAAATTACCAGCAGATCGTCCGCAAATGCAGCCGACTTGTGGTGTATTTTGCCTATTGAAATCCCTTAATTTCCTCGTTCATTTGGATGCTTCTTAACAATGGTTCCATAACTAGAACGAATAGTAAGGGGGACAAGGGGCATCCCTGTCTCGTACCATTTTTTATTAGAAAAGGATCTGAAAGCATATTGTTGATTCTCAATTTTGCTGATGGTGCGGCATACATTTTGAATATGGCTTCTTGTTCAAAGTATTTTATTAATTTTGAATAACATAACAGATAACACAATACTCATGAGGGCATAAGCTTACCCTTTAAGATACAGTATACAAACATAATAAAAACAAGCATTGTAATAATCTAGATGTAAATTAGCAAAGAGTACAAAACAAGTATTGAAAAATATGTAAAAATCAAATAGAGATAAATTACCATAAAAAAAGTCAAGTTAATTGAGTCACACAAGAATCATGAAATTATAGCAAAAATAACACTAAAATTAGAGAAGAAAAGGGGAAGAGGGGAAAGAGAGAAAAAGGGTATGAACAGAGGGGGTAAGGGAAGGAGATCTAGTTCTCCAAGCATTGAGGTTTTGTATAGCCAGAAATGGAAATATGTGAAGGGATAGTTGAATGATTAATGGGAAAATAACAATTCCACAACCTCCATTTCCTCTCATATGTTCTGTAAAGTTTATTTCTCAAAGCAAACGAGAGTTCATAGGAGTTATGAGTAGCGATTTTTTCAAGTAATACTTTAAACAGCGGTGGCTCGGGGTCTCTCCATTTTGTTGCTATAAGATTTTTTGCAGCTAATAAGATATGTGCAATAAGGGGTCTAAAGTCACTTGGGATAGAATTAATGCCAATTAGGAGAAGTGTAAGTTCTGGAGTTAAAATAATGTCACTATTAGTGATTTCATTGATTAATATTTGTATTTCACCCCAGTATAATTTAAGGGCTCCACAGTCCCAAAAGACATGGGAAATATTCCCTTCTTTGTGGCAATTCCGCCAGCACAAAGGAGAAAAATCCTCCTTGATCTGGTGAAGTCTGACAGGTGTATAATACCAACGAAGAAGGATCTTGTAGTGAGATTCAATAAGAGAAGAGCAGGATATGTAGGAATGTAAAGTTGTGAGAGTTTTACTTAGGCAGTCTGTGGGAATACAAGATTTTAATTCCCTTTCCCATGCTACTATATTGGTGGATTTAGTTAGTGCTACATCAGCATTGATTTCCTTGTATATATTATTAGTCTTCCAAAAGGTAAAGTTATTTGAGTGTTTGAACATTTGGGTGACATTTAGGGGGAGAAAGAAATTAATTTTGTGTTTGTTATAAAGATTGTTGATTTTGTCCCAAATTTTAACTTCCAGCTCCTTCAGGTTAAAGATTGAACTCAGTTCATCAAAAGGGATAAGTTTTTTTTCATTATTAATTATGTCCGAGATATAATTAATTCCAGCAGTTTTCCAAGAGTCAATTTTCAGGCCCGGAGAAAGGAATTCCATTATTTCTATGGGGATCCAGTTGGGAGTAGTAGTCGACAGAGGGTTATGGTTTTTTGCCAAAAGGCGCCTCCAGGATTGAATTGTTGCTTTGACTGTATGCTCTTTAGGAAGTCGCTTAGATGAATCACATAAGTATGAGAGCAACAGATGAGTAAGTCTATTTCTGGAAAATTTGGTTTCCTCCAAAGAAAGCCAACTAGGTCTAGAATCTTGGTTCCACCATGTCTGACTAAGTTTTATTACTGAAGCGTTATAATATGCCGACAAGTTGGGAATTGCCAGACCACCGTTTGATTTACTTTTCTCAAGTATAGTCCTCGCCACTCTAGGTTTTTTATGACCCCAGATAAAATTCATTAATTGGGTTTGTAGTTTTTTAAACCATGACTGTTTGGGGGGTAAAGGTATAGAGCGGAAGATATAAAGTAACTTAGGGAGTACGAACATTTTGTATGCTTCAACTTTACCGATCCAGGATACGTCAATTTTGGAAATATGAAGAAGGTCCGCTTGGATAGTTTTAAAAATTTCAGAGAAGTTAATGTTTGCCATATTGGAAATTTGTTTAGTTACTTTAATGCCCAGGTAATCTAACTCTACTTTGTCCCAGGAAAGGTTGTGTTCGAACTTAAGAGCTTTTATTAGTTCTGAATCTAAGTTCATGTGGAGAACTTGGGTTTTAGTAAGATTGATCTTATAGAGAGAAACCTAGAAAACTCCTCGATTGTGGCTAGGAGATTGCGAAATGAATTAAGAGGATCTGTAAGAGTAAGGATTATGTCGTCGGCGAAGAGACTGATTTTATATTCTTTAAAATTTGTATGTATCCCTTTGATAAGTAGGTTCATACGGATCTTTTCAGCCAGCGGTTCAATGAAGAGGTCGAACAGGGAAGGAGACAGTGGACAGCCTTGTCTCGTGCCGTTAGATAAAGGGAATTCCTTAGAGAGGACATTATTAGTTAGAACTTTTGCAGTGGGGTAAGAATATAGTGCTTGGAGTATATTAAGTATACTGCTTCTAAAACCAAATTTTTTTAGGGTTTCAAAAAGAAAATTCCAATGGACTCTGTCAAATGCTTTCTCAGCATCGACAGAGACCATAATTGTTGGGATGGAGTTTTTTTCTATATAGGACATAAGGTTTAGGATTCTTCGGGTGGCGTCAGTTGTCCCTCTGTTCTGAATAAATCCCACCTGGTCGCTGTGTATTAGTTTCGGAATAACTTTCTGAATTCTTGTATTAATGGTTTTAGTGATAATTTTGAGGTCTGTATTTAAAAGTGAGATGGGCCTATAGTTAGAGACATTCTCTGAGTCTCCCTTGTTTTTAGATAAGACAGTAATGGTGGCTTGTAGCATTTCTGTTGGAAAGAATGCATTGTTAGAAGTTGTAAAATTTATTAATTTTGTAATGTAAGGAGATAGAATTTCTTGGAAAGCAGTATAATATTCGTTCTGAAATCCATCTGGGCCAGGAGATTTGCATTTCTTAAGAGAGTGGATTGTGTCTAAAACTTCTGATTCCGTGAAGGGGGAATTTAGGAATTCTATGTCTTGCTTAGAAAGAGACGGGAATTCAATTGAGTCAAGGAATGACGAGATACTGGGAAGAGTTGGAGAGGGCTCCGTAGGAGTTTCCTTGAGATTATAGAGAGATTTATAGAAATCAGCAAAAGTATTTGAAATTGCTTGTGGGAGTTTCTGAAGGATGTTATGTTTATTCTTGACTTGGGTAATGTTAGTTCTAGTCCTGCGGATTTTTATCATTCTCGCAAAGAGTTTAGAGGGTTTATTTGTACAGCTGTAATAATTTGATTTGCTTATCCGCGAGAGCTTGTCAAAATCAGAAATTAATAATGATTTGAGTTCTATCCTTAGGGCGAGTAGTTTCTGAAAAATTGTTTCATTAGGGGAGTTTGCAGCAATTACCTCCAGTTCTTTAATTTTTTTAACTATAGTTTCTGTGTCTTTTAAGAGGGATTTCTTAAGTGTTGAGTTAAACTTGATAAGAAGGCCTCTAATTACTGCTTTGTGGGCCATCCAAATAGCTGTGATAGGGGTCTCTTCTAGATCATTTTCTTTGAAGTAGAATTTCAACTCATTCCTAATCTCCGAGTTGAATTGAGGGTGGTTGAAGAGGAAAGAGTTGGCCCTCCATATTCCCTGATTTTTAGTGGGAAACCCGCCCAACGTTTCGAAAATTACTGGGGAATGGTCAGACCAGGTTCTAGGGAGGATAGATACAGATTTAATACTACGAAGTGAATTTATGTTAGTGATAATTAGGTCAATACGGGCAAAAGTTTTATGTACATTAGAGAAATGTGTGAATTCTACTGAGGATGAGTTAATACATCTAAAAGCGTCATACAACTCCTCCCTGTCAAAGAGGGGGTTGAGTTGGGTATTTATATTTCTGTGCTTGTTTGATGAGTCTAAGTTGATATTAGGAACGGCATTAAAATCACCAAAAAAGAAAAGGGTACCTCTTTGGGTTTTTCTCACCTTTTTAATTAATTTTTTAAGGAACGAAATTTGACCATTATTAGGAGCATAAAGGTTTACTAGAGTGTGGGTAACTTCATTCACCTTGCAAACAAGGATAATGAATCTACCTTCATCATCTGTTGTGACCTCTAACTCTTCAAATTTAACTGAGTCTTTAATAAGAATGGCTACACCTGATTTTTTCTTTTTGTTTGAAGAAAAGTAAGTATGGGGGAACTTAGAATTGATAAATTTAGGGGAATTTTCCGAAGAAAACCTAGTTTCCTGTAAACCGGCCACATCTATATGATATTTCTTCAAGTCTTTCCAAACAAAGAATCTTTTTTGAGGAGAGTTTAGACCGTTTGTATTAATTGACATAAATTTAAGGGTCATGTTCTGGCTATGTAGCTAATCGTAATAGGAGAATGAGGGAGGTTGAGGTTTGAAAGGTTAAAGTTTAGAGAGGGATGGAGAGGGGATCAGAAAAAAAAAAACTAAAATTACAAATTCAACTAGTAAATTATAAGTTTTAGAGATTTAAATCTAAAGAAATTTTTAATTTAAATGATGTTAACAAATATACCTATAAAGAGGAAGGGTTCAAGAGAACCGGTATTTAACTTCCTTTGGGCTAATGTTATGGCCAAGGTGCCTAGAGCTGACCGAGTTAGTTGACATCAAAGTAGGTGCTCATCCCGCTCCATCAAGATGTAGATCTTTGAGAGTCTTGAGACCAATATTAACGTCCTCAATGTTGAAGGTTTTGTGGTTGAAGGAGAAGATTACACTTGGAGTAGGACGGCCCCATCTGTACAGAATTTTTCTGGCTCTCAGAGTCTCTGTAATTGGTTTTAGAATTCTCCGTCTAGTCATGGTTTCCTTAGATACATCTGAGAAGACTTTTATCTTGTCAAAGGGCGGCGGTAAGGTTCTGTTTTTCCTCAAAAAAACATTGATCAGATCTTTAGTCTGGAAAAAGGAATATTTGGCGATTACATCCCTGGGAATATCGTCTGCCAAGTGCGAAGGTTTGGGAAGCCTGTGGGCTCTTTCAATTGAATATTCAATTTCGGTTTTTGAGGGAATAGTCTTTTTAGTTAGGTTTTTGACATAGTCGATTAGCTCGTAGTTTTTAACGCTCTCTGGTATGCCTCTAAATTTGAGGTTAAGTCTTCTGTCCCTGTCTTCTCTGTCAATGAGTTTGTCTTTCAGGACCTTAATTTCCTCTTTCATCTTGGTTTGTTCACTCTTAGTAGTTTTGTTGTCTAGTTTAAGGTCAGTCAGCAATTTTTCATTTTCTTCTACTCGAGAAACTATTGAGGACATTGACGACTTGACCTCATCAAATTGCTCCATCATTTCTTCTTTTAGTGAATGATTAAAGGCAGTAAAAAGTTTTAGGAAAAAATCTTTATTTAGAGGTTGTCCTGCGTCAAAATTTAGAGGTGGTTCCAAGTCGGGTAAGTTTTTCTTGAGCTTTTGTCTTGCTGGGCTCTGAAGGTGTGGTTCTTGGTCAACTTCTGGGTGGTCTGAGGGGGAGAAGCCAGAGCTAGATTTGGAGGGAATCTCCATCTCCTTCCTTTTTGTGCTTGCAGAAGGAGTTTTATGGAACGACATATCTTCCATGGGGGAACTCCAATCCTTCAAGTTATGGTCAAAATTGATTTTATCTTTCCCTAACTTAGCATAAGTGTTGATTTGTTTGGGGGTGGGGATTTTGCTCGTGGGAGAGATCTTAAGGGGATTCATTATCATATCTGTAGTGCTGGAGCTTGTAGATAGTTTTGGCTTGGAAGGCATTTCGCCACTTAATAAATTATATCTAGGATTATTAGCTTTAGGGTTAGTGAGAATATATAGTGTACTTGAATCAATTAAGTTAAACTTATAAATATTAATGGAATGGAGGTTTGGGGGAGGAGAAGATTTAAGGAAGATCAAATCTAAGTAACAGTCTAGAGTCAGATAGTATGTAAGTAGAGAAAAGAAAAGGAGAGTGCGAAAAGTTTGGGATCACCAGAGCATCATATAAGGTGACAGCAGTCAAATGCAAAACAATAGTAATTACATTAAATCCTTTTCAAATGAAGGAACTTTCATTGACAAGAAACTTTTTTAGTAGGTTAGAGTGATCGCAGTGCTATGTCCGTAGTCTACTGTATCAAGCAGGTAGTTAGGCTGATTCAGTAGATAGTTTAAACTAGAGGATTAGTGCGTGAGTCTTTCAGATTGTAATAAAGTAAAGCTAGTGTGACTCAGGTGTAATCCAATGAAATTATGCACGTAATGCTTCAATAAGTAAACGTAAACTCAATTTATATATAGTTTCCACCGATGGGATGATAGTGGAGGATAAGGATAAGGAAATTATAACAAATAGTATCAGACAATAGGTCTTACAGGGGATTGTAAGATCCTTATAATTATATAGCTCTGCTACTTAATAGGAATATATAAAAGCAGAAAAGGGTTTTTTGTTTGTTTTTTCTTTCTGTCTAAAGTAGTTAAGTTCAGTATCCCACAAGGGCCAATAAAATGGCTAACTGTAAGATTAGTTGGCTAATTACAATGTATTGTAGGTGTAGCTTAATCAGAGATGAAACTTTATTAAGTAATAGCAATATAAAATATAATAGCAATAGCAATAGCAATCATAAAACCTGAGGCAGGTAGAGCTGTTGGTGGTAAAATGATAGAAGAAAATAGGACAAAATAGAGTTAGAATTAGCTAGAATAAAGTAAATTGAGATGAAGGTAAAAAAGGAAAGAAATAGAAAAAGAAAATGAGGAAAGGAAAAGGGAAGAGAATCAAATATAGATGATCTTCTGTCTTCTGTCTGCGCAGCTTGGGCTCGTGGGAGACTCACAAGCCCCACTTGCTTGAAGATCTATTCTTTACTGAGTGTCTATTCTTTGGTGCTGCTCAGTTGCAGGATCCAGCACTGGTTGTCATGGTGACGTCAGCTAGTCTACTGAAGTAGTTGATGACAGAGTAAGATATCCCTCCGCCGCTGAGGCTGCTGTATAATGATAATGAGGGTCTTTCTACCTCCAGCAGTTAGTTTAAAAGACTGTTCTCCTCAGTAATAGGAGAGGGAAGATCTCTCTTTATGATCTCACTTGATCAGCTTCTCTTTCTGAGCTTTAGGAGCTGACAGGCTACAGAGTTAAGTGGAGATGCAGGTATCCCTCCGCCGACAAGGTTGTAAAATGGATGAGGGAGAAGGAACTATTGCCAGTGTTGAACAGCTGAATATAAGGCTGGCACTACCACTGGAGGTTGGAGGATGACCTTCCTCTCATTGGCTTTTTTCCAGCGGGTCTCCCTGCCAGCAGCACTGTATGTAGAATGAGTGCTCCAGTTCTAGGGAGAGTAAAGGCTGTGACTGAGGGGGGGATCAGCTTCACCACATAAAGGGTGTATCAGTTCTTCAATGCTTCCAGCGGTGGGTAGAATAGGGTGAGAGATAAGGTGAGGAATGCCCCTACTTAGGGTTTCTCTCTGGTGGGGTCTTTAGGTTCTTCAGAGACTTCAGAGGCCTCTTACAGGGCAGAAAGGTAACAAGTTTTTCCTCAAAATGGCGCCCAGGATGAGCCTCTAGTCCTCTCATGAGTGTGAGGGAGCTGTGTGGAGCCTAGATCTCGGGTCAAATTGGACCAAAATGATCTTGGAAAGTTGAATAATGTGGTCCAGTAGTTTAGAGTGAGATATGAGCCTTCATAAAGGCTATAATCTCCTGAATATGGCTTCTATTAAAAGAGAGGGTATATGGAAAGCCACTAGGGTGCTACGGAGGAATGTCCAGTCCACCCTGTCAAAAGCCTTCTCGGCGTCTGTGCTCAACAGGACCATCTGCTTATGGTGTATTTTAGCGTATTGCATTAAGTGTAATATTCTGCTTGCATTGTCTCTTCCCTCCCGTCCCCGCACAAATCCTGTCTGCTCCAATGTAATAAGTTGTGGGATCAAGCCCATCAGGCGTCTTGCTATTAAGCTAGCGTAAATTTTCAGATCAACATTAAGCAAGGAGATGGGCCTGTAACTCCCACAATGTGTTGGATCCTTGCCATCCTTATGTAAAAGCTTGACATGTGCCTCTAAGGACTGGGAGGGAAGAGAGCTGCCATGGAGAACTGCAGTACACATTTTCAATAAGTGTATGTTCAAGTCTGGATAAAATGTCTTATAATAAAGGAGCGGAAAACCGTCTGGTCCCGGAGATTTGCCCGATGGGCCCTCAGACAGGATGGACTGGAGTTCCTCCGGTTCAAAAGGTCTCGCCAACCACATCTGTTGATTTTCATCTAGTTTTGGTAATGATAGAGATGAGAGGAATGAGTCTATTTCATGTTTTCTCTGGTTTAGGTTTACTTCGGGGTTATGTGGTCTTATCTGGTATAAATTTTTATAGAATGTCAAATATTCTGCTATAATTTGTTCATAATTTTGTGTTATCTGGCCCGATTCTGTTTTGATCTTATGGATAAATGTTCGTGATTGTCGTCTTTTAATCAATGATATCATTAGTTTAGAGGCCTTATCGCCATGTACCATTAGGCGGTTTCTCCAGTTGGTAAAATATTTAGCTGCTTTTTTATTGAGAAGATCTTTAAGGCGTTGTCTACACTCCGCGAGTTTTATCATGTTAGGATGGGTTAACGTTATCTGGTGTTGTTTCTCTAGGTGAATAATATCTTTATATAGCTTTTCTATTTCTGTTTTCCTTTGTTTATTTTGAAACGATGCTATTGATATTATAACGCCTCTAAGTGTCGCCTTATGTGCCTCCCAGATTATTGTAGGATCTACGTCTGGAGTGTTGTTGGATAGGAAATAGTCTTTAATGGCCGATTGTATTTTAAGTTTAATGTCTTTAATGCTTAATAGGGATTCATTCAACCTCCATGTCCTAGTAGTTGGAGCAGACCCTCCGCATTCCAATTTTATAGACACCATTGCATGATCCGAGTATAGTGCTGGGAGGATTTCAGTTTCTATAACTGCTGGAAGGAGGGTTTTGGATATAAATAGATAATCTAATCGATGGTAGTTGTTATGTGGATGGGAATAATATGTGTAGGTTCTGTCGTGGGGATGATAGTAGCGCCATATGTCTATCAAGCTTGCTGTGTGTAAAGAGGACCTAATTTGGGTTAGATCTCGCCGTGAGATATTGCTTTTCCCAGCTGAGGTATCTAATAGAGGCTCTAGTGTTATGTTTAAGTCTCCGCCAATCAAGATTGAACCCTCTGCAAACAGTGAAAGCTTGTTTTGAACCTTCTGTATCCAGGAAAAATGTTTTTTATTTGGGGCATATAAACTCCCTAGCGTAATCAAGGAACCTTCCAGTAAGCCTTTTACAAAGATATATCGACCTTCAGTGTCAATCAATTTATCTATGGGAAGGAAAGGGATATTTTTCGCTAGTGCTATAGCTGCTCCTCTGGCCCTTTTTTGGGGTAAATATGCATGATACCAGGTATTATAATAATTCTTTTCAAAGTTAGGTGTTTTAGTTTCCAGAAAATGAGTTTCTTGTAGCAGTAAGATGTCGTAGCCTGCTTTCTTGAGGAAATGTAATGTTTGTGACCTAGGAATAGGAGAATTAAAGCCGTGTTGATTGTGTGATACCACTTGGTATAACTTACGGTTGGTGGTCATGGTGGATGATTGAATTCATGCAGTTGTTGTAGCAGAGACTCTCTCACGGGGTTTTAGGATGGGGGTGGTTGGGAAGAAACAGAAAGGGTAGAAAGAAACAGTAGAGATAATTTTCCTGAAAATGTAAAACAAGTTGGGGTTAGTGCATATACAAACATCTTAAAATTAAACCTTTGTATGTGGTAAATCTGAACGGTCAGATTCATCTCTCTCACGACCATTCCACCGATGCGTAATAGTCGCCACCGAGGGGGTAGACTGACAGAGGAGGTTTTACCTTTTAACACTAAATATAACTATTATGCTACTTTGCCTTAAACTTGTTAACAGGATATTCTCTTGTAGGCTTGCCTATGGTTAACTAAAACCAAATACAAGAACCAGAAAAAAATTAAGAAGCTATTATTAGATGAATATGGGTAAGTATGACATCCCCCAAGGCACTTATGTGGGCTAACGAAATAGTTTACATCCATCACAATGATGCGTCTGAAAGTTTTGTCTATAATTCTTGTCATTTGTAACATAGTTTTCATGCAACAATTAGGTTAATGATCAGTTCCTGGGGTAGGTGAGAAAAGGCGAAAAGAATATTGACCATCTAAGTTTTCTATGAAGGCGAGGAACCTTAAGTATAATAATGTCTCAATCATGAGTCTCAGTGAGAAAAAGAAAAACGCATTAGATCTTAATGATCCATCATCCATTTGGGCTGTCCTCTCCTCAGGACTCGGCTATCTTGGAATTTTTGCGTTTTGATCTTTGGGACTTTGGTGTCAAGTGTGTTTGCCACGGTGGTGGATGTTGTAGAGGTGTCATCTGGTATGCAGCTCCCACCTCCTCTAAATTGGGATAGTGTTCTAGTTCGATACTTAGCTCTTGGCACATCCTTTTGATATCGGCTGATGTTCGACCTTGGAGTCTTTTGTCTCCAGCCGTGACAGATATGCCAAAGGGGAACAGCCATCTGTACGGGTAATTTCTTTGGTGAAAAATTGTGGTTAGTGGTTTCAAGAGGCGTCCCTTGGCTAGGGTTATCCAAGAGAGATCTTGGTAGATCTGAATCGGGGAGCCATTGCATGTAACGGTGGTTTTCTCCCTGGCCCTCTTCATAACCAGCTCTTTTGTCCTGTAGTCCAGGAAACGGCAGATAACATCCCTTGGAGATTCATCTGATGGCGGTTTCGGGCGTAATGCTCTATGTACCCTTACTAGCTCCATGTCTGATGGGTCCTCTGGCTGCAGTAATGAACGAAAAGTGTCTATGATGGTTGGAGTCAAAGCATCCTGTGTTATTGTCTCAGGAACTCCCTTCAAGCGCAGATTATCTCGTCTGTCCCTATTCTCATGGTCTTCCAACATCGTATAGATCTTATTAATGTGGTCTTCATGGTGTTGGAGACCAGAAAGGTTAGCGTTAGATTGTTTGACCACTTCTGTATTAGCCGATTCCAAAGTTTCGACTCTGCAGCCCGTCTGTGCCAAGTCCTGTTTAATATCCACCATCTCCTTGGCCAGAGGTTCCAGAGCCTTATGTAGTATCTTCTTGAGATATGATCTGGTGATCAGGAGCTCCTCGTCGTCATCCGTTCCCTCACAGTCGCTATCATGGTCCGGTTACATGGTGTCTTCGACCAGGAGTCGTCTCGATGTTTTGGATAAGGATGACAGACCAGCTTGCTTTTTTAGGTATTTATCTAGATCCACTTGTGTGGAGCTAATAGTTGCCTTGGTGGAAGGTTTAGTGGATTTTGTGTTTGATTTAACCATTGTGACGGGATGTAGAGGGTGGAATTTATCCGGTCCTTGTTCTCTGCCAGTCTTCCCAGAGCGTCACGAGGCTCTCACATAGTGGGATCTGGAGTCGTACAGAGAGAATCCGTTATTATTAGTTCAAGTAGAGATCCAGAAGATGGGTTGTTCTTGGTAAAGAAATATTTCCTTATAGATTTTCCACTGAGCAAATTGGGAGGGGGGGGGGTCTGTTAATATGTTGCAATCAAAAGCTGTAGAAATATGTAAAAGATGCTGTTTTACGCTTTGAATTCTAAAGATTTCTTTATAAAACCACTGTAGTTAATACTTTGGGTAGACCTCTAGTGCCTACTGCTGGCAGTTGGTGGTATGAACCGTGAATGGAGTAAGGGCCGGGAAAGAGTTAACCCAGTATTGAATGCTCCTGTGAAGGAGGATTTGAGGTGGTGTGGTATGGGGTTCTTCTTTAGGCAGTGCCCCTTTCCTCAGTCTGTCTTCAGAATTTTATCAAAGTGACAATACTTTATTAGATTGACAGTTTACACTATGTTCTATAGCCCCTGCTTTGCCACCTTTTCCTGTGGCTCTGCAGGCGGGGAATGCCCAGCGGTGGTGGTTCCCTCTGAGATGCGCATCCACAATATATCTCCCTCACTCCACTCTTCCTCTCACCCGCCTCATGGTCTCCCACCTCGGGCGAGATTGACAGCCCAGGATTCGTGCGGTCTCCGGGAGTCCCGACCCGCCGGGGAGAAGCAGACTCTCCCGCCGGTGCGGCTGCTAGGGCACTTCCCTCAGTCTCTTCCGTGCCTCCTGGCCCGGCGGGGAGCAATCAATGTCCGCCGCACGGGGAATCACTGGGGGATCTGTTCGCCCTGGTCTCCTGCACGTGGCGGTGGGCTGCTGGAGTGACACAGGGAGATCCTCCCTCACTGGACGCAAGTTAAATAGACAAGGAGGTAGAGTGGGCGCCGGACCGTGTGTGCACCTTCAGCTCGGGCGGCAGCAGAGAATCTCCGGCGCACAAATGGTAACAGTCCCCCGCTGCTCTCAGCGGCGAAGCCGCTCACTTACCGTCGGCAGATGTTGGTTGGCGCTGGTGGGAATTAGACGTCTCCAGGGGGAGTAGCAGAGGCGAGTCGGGGCAGACAAGCAGGTCTCTTACAGAAGGAAGATGGCGGATGGTGTCCACGAGATGGTGAGGGGGGGGTCTCCCCTGCTGGGTGTTAAAATGTTCCCAAAATTGGCCCAGGCAGCTAAATAGCCACTTCAGATGATGCAGGGCAGTGTAAGCTGCTTAATGCTGAAGCTTTTGAGTTTTTTGGGTGCTCCTCAGGTCTGGATGCCGCAGATGCAATCTGTTGAGGGCAGAGCTGACTAGGCACATCTGTCCTGCATCGCGGCCATCTTGGATCTCTTGAAGGATCTTTGCAATGAACTTGTAATGCAGCCAAATAACATAAAATGCTTTCCAAAGCAAACCAGAGCAGCTTTGTAATGGTGTGGCGAACATTTTCAGGCAATTCCAAATCCAGGAGAAAGAAAACAAAAGCATTGTTTTATTTGTCCAACAAAGACAGGAAAATTGAGCGTTACTGCACCATTTGTGGAGGAAATATCTGTAAAGAACATTCTTCGAATAGATAACGTGTAAATTATGCAGCAGATTAATAAAATTGTAAAGGAAAAGTTGAAAAATAAATGTAACTGCAGCTAGCATGCTTCAACATTTATATACCCTTATTTGTGTGTTTTTCATATCTTTGTTTAAACTTTGAATAAAATATTGTTAAATGATAAAAAGGATTCATCACATAGAATGTATAATGCGGGCCTTTTAGGCCCATGTAATTACTTTTTTGGTGTTTTCTGCAAACAATTATAATTATAATGTTGTGCATTTTTCATATATTACTTTGCAATTTTGAAATAAACTATAAAAGTTATTTATTTAAGTTCCTCCATATGATATGCACAAGGACTTAAAAGGCCCAGGTTACATGAAATTTAATATTTCAGACCCATGCATTCTAGGGTTAAAGTAATAAGGAGCACACATCCTATACTTGTATATACTCTACAAATAAAATAACTATAATGTTTTCATAAGTAAGATAAGGGCATGGGACTATGTAAGGAGATCACTGATGCCAGAAAGCGACTCTTACCCCTAAAGACCACTAGTGTTCTTTTAATGCATTTTAATATACCTGTTGCTATAATGTCTAGTGGTGCATATCATCTGTTTTATGTAAACTGGATTGCCTCTAGGGGTCAGTCTTCAGAGTAGGGAAACCTAGGTCTTAACACATGCATCAGAAGAGTTACATTTTAGCCAGCCCATCAGAGGGGGGTATATAATAAGGACGTTTTCTCGGATAGTGGCTCCTGTCCTGGGGTAGTTGGTTTAGGGCATAGAGAAAGTTGAGAGTTTACAGTGGTGGCAAAAGACTAGAAGCCAACATGTAGTACAGAAGTGAACTATGTCGTGGGCACAGCGCAGGCTGAAAACTAAACGGTAAAGACTCTAGCTGCTAAGTGGTAGTTGACAAGCACAGAGAGGAGAACAGAGGACGGTGAGGCACCTACACTTGGAAGAAGGGTGAGTCAGAAACAGCTCATAGGGTTGGAACCGCATACAATGTCAAACTTGCCAGGTCGATCGGCTAACTCTGTAGCACCACACATTCACCCGTGTAGAGGGAACGTCGGGCTAGAGTTGCACCAATTTCTACTGCAAGGTGTTGGGATGTCAGCCTTTAGCCTAATGACAAGAAAGGTAGTGTTAGTGATGGAAGGGACTGAACAACAGAAAGAGATTGAAACCAACCACATCAGCATGTACCCTATATTATGTTTTGTGGACTTTGTTCTGAACACTGTTCCCAGTAAGTACTAAAGTTGTTACTCTGTACTGGACTGATTCTTTGCAAGCAGGTCTCTTGGCCATGCTGCTAAAGATGTCCCGGAATCATGAAATTCTTTGATAACAGAGCAAGGAAGATGATCTCCAATGACGTGTGTATGTGGTGTGTCGGTGTGATTGCGGCCAAATCCTTGAGCACGATTATACAGATACCCCGTCACCCCCGTCTGCCCCACAGTTGTGTCATGTGCCGCTCTAGCTACCAGTTTGTGACTGGCTTTGGTGGCCCGATTCTGGTATTGATGGAGTGGTGTCTCCTGCCTCCCCTGGGTCCCCAGCATGATAGTTGTGTTACAAATGCAAAAGACAGGATTTAATTTTTCTACATAAAGGTAGGTGGGGCATAGGTGATAATGCTCACAGGCTAACATACTGAATAATCTCTAGAATCAATTTTTAATAGTACACCTAGTCACTTCCTTAGAATCCAATTTCCTGTTCCATTTAGTAAAGTACAACAATTGTTATCAAACCCTAGTCTTAGTTCTTAGATTATTGTTTTTGGCATGTAATACAATGCTATTGCTCAAACCAGTAAAACTGTCTTCATCAGTTAGATCCCATTGTTCTTTCTATAAAAGACGTTTGTCCTATTTTAGAGGATAGCTAAATTTTTATTACCTTTACAAAAAAAATGACTAGAGAGTGTTAGCTTAGTGATGGCATGTGCAAAGTCATCATTTTATAAATCCCACTATGCCAGGCCAACTTTTAAAGAGTTAGTGCATAAATCATCTTATTCTTTAAGCTTTATAGGCAGGCACATACTAGACCCGTGGAATTTACGGTATTTCAAATACTTCCAAGTGTACACATTATAATCCAGGCATTAAAAAGTATTAGGCTAGAAAAACTGACACAGCTGGTTTTGCCAGTATCTTCTACTTTATCAGGGGTTATCTGATGTCATAACTGAAGGTAAAAGTAGCATTTGGCATTACGATTAATCTCAAGATCATTAGATATTTTTAAAGGTCACACTAGGTCAAGAATATGGAAAACATTATAGTGGTTTAGTGCTGAGTTACCATTTTTCTTGTTCAACGTTTTTTTTATTGAATTAGATATAAACTTACAAGGAGGTCATAACAAGTAGCAATACATTAAGATAATCACACATTAGAAGACAAGAGTCAAGTTAACAACTAACAATAAACCATAACCAATTGTGTCATTCTTATAAACACATGCGGTTGGAGGGTGGGTGGTGGGAAAGGAAGGGGGGGGGGAAGAAGGGAGGGAAGGAGGGAAAAATACTTTAAAGTTATGCTCAACTAAACTTCGCTCATAGCATATTGAAAGCTAATTCGATCAAGTTTATATTATGGGGGCATCCTGTTGAAAGAAAAACTGGTTCCATGTTAACCACTTGTTACTGTACTTTCCTTGAAGATTGTTCCTCAGAGCGAACGTGTATTCATACACATTGTGAGCTGCAATAGTCCCCAGTATTGTTTCAAACGTTGGTGGATCTGGGTCTTTCCATCGAGCCGCTACACCATTTTTTGAGGCAATCAAAATGTGTATGATGAGCGCTCTGAGCTCAGGTGGTACTACATTTATTCCTATCAGGAGCAGCGCGAGTTCTGGCGAGAGGTCCAAGTCGATCCCTGTTATGTCGGAGATTAGAAGTTGTATTTTCCCCCAAAATGGGCGCAGGATGGGACAGTCCCAGAATATGTGAGACATTGTGCCAGGTTTTCCGCAGTTCCTCCAGCACAATGGTGATATAGTTTCTGAAAATTTATGGAGTCTTGTAGGGGTGAAATACCACCTAGTCAAGGTTTTGTAGTAAGATTCCAAAAGAACTGAAGATGAGAGACTTTTGTAAACTATTTTGAGTGTATCTTCAATTAGATCAGCAGGGAGAGAGATTTGGAGTTCCTTACTCCATGCACCTATGTTAGAAGCGCTGGAAAATGAAGAATCAAGGTTCCATTCTTTGTAAATAGACTTGAAAGACCAAAAGATGTTCGATTGGTTAAAACGGAAAAGTTGAGTTATGTTTAGCGGGAGATTGAGTGTACGTTTTATTTTGTTCCAGTTCCCAACCTCTTCGCTTGGCAAATTAAACTTGGTTCTAAGACTTGCAAAGGATTTGAGTTGCATATTGTCATCAAGTAAGTCTGAGAGAGTATGGATTCCACAATTGGTCCATACACTTACATCTATATCTGCCGATAGAGCTGGTAGGAGGTAAACTGAGATCCAACGTGGAGAAGGTTTATGATTTGTTGCGTATAATTTCGTGGTGAGAGTTCTCCACGAGCGTATGGTAGCCTTTAACGTTGGTTCTTTAGGTAATTTCTTGGTCTTGTCGCATAAATAAGCGAGTAGTGTCCATTGGAGATCTCTCGAGTGATTAAGTGCTTTCTCTATCTCCATCCATCTCGGCTTCTCTTCTTCTCCTCCCCACCAATTTTGGCTAAGTCTGATAAGCGCTGAATTATAGTAAGCTGAGATGTTAGGCACTGCTAGACCTCCGTGTAGTTTACTTTTTTCTAGAATAGAGAGAGAGGTTCTGGGTTTTTTTCCCCCCCAAATAAAGTTAGATAATTGAGCTTGAATTTTTTTGCACCAAGCTGAGTTAAGCTGAAGGGGGACTGAACGAAAAATGTAAAGTATTTTGGGCAGTATAAATAATTTGTACGCCTCTATTTTGCCTAACCACGTTAGTTCAGTTTTGGAAATGTTAGCTAGGTCCATTTGAAGAGCTTTATACAGCTTTCCTAGATTTGCATCATATATTTTGGAAGTGGGTTTAGTGACTATGATTCCTAAGTAGTCTAGATACTTTTTATCCCAATCCAGCTCATTGCCCTGTTGGAGGGAGGAAATCATCTGATCTGTGAGGTTATAGCTGAGTACTTGTGTTTTGGCAATGTTGATTTTGTAATGGGAAATCGCAGCAAATTCATTCATGAGTAAGAGAAGGTCCCGCATAGACGTCGCCGGATTTGTGAGGGTTAGTATTATATCGTCAGCGAACAAACTGATTTTATATGATTCTCGATTCAGGGAAATACCAGAAATTGACGGGCTAGATCTTACCTTTTCTGCTAATGGCTCAATAAATAAATTGAAAAGGGAGGGCGAGAGGGGGCAGCCTTGTCTTGTGCCATTTGTCAACAAGAAAGGGGCGGACATATGATTATTAGTAAGGAGCCTTGCTGATGGTGTGGTGTATAAAGCTTGAATGGAATTGAATATGGGTCCTGAAAGTCCAAATTTATGCAAAACCTCAAACAGGTATCCCCAGTGGACTCTGTCGAACGCTTTTTCTGCGTCGACAGAGACCACTATCATAGGGGCTTTCGAGAGCTCAGCATACGCTGTCAAGTTTAAGAGTCTTCTTGTCGCATCTGTTGAATTCCTTTTTTGAGTGAATCCAGTCTGATCTTTGTGGATCAAGGTCGGGATCACTTTTTGCATTCTAGAATTAATCGCTTTTGATATAATTTTAATATCTGTGTTCAGGAGGGAGATGGGTCTATAATTAGAAACTAAGTCTTTGTCCCCTTTATTTTTGGGAATAACTGTTATAAGCGCTTGGAGCATCTCATGTGGGATCGGCTGGCTACCATCAGAAAAAGAGTTAATTAGTTTAGTGATGTAAGGGGTGAGTAAATGTTCGCACGCTAAAAAATATTCGTTCTGAAGACCATCGGGTCCTGGGATTTGTTCTTTTTAAGTTTACGTATAATATCTTTTATTTCCTGCTCAGTATAAGGTTGGTTGAGTTTGTTTAGATCCTCCTCTGAGATCGTAGGAAGCGTGACTGAGTCTAGGAAGGATTTGATATTTTGTGTTGTGGGTTGAGGTTCTGAGCGATCATCTTTGAGGTTGTATAGGCCTTTATAATATTCAACAAAGGCATTAGATATTTCTAATGGGGTTTTTTTAATGTGGTTTTGGTTGTTTTTGATTTGATATATACTGGTTTTTGATCTATGGATTTTGATCAAATTTGCGAAGGTTTTAGATGGTTTATTCATATTTGAGTAGAAATTTGATTTGGATATGCGGGCCAATTTATCATAGTCAGATAAGAGGAGGGATTTAAGTTGTACCCGAAGCTCAAGTAGATCTTTATGTTTGCTTTCAGAGGGGTTAGTTACCATTTCCTCCTCCAACAAGGCAATTTGTCGAGTAAGTTTTTTAGTATTAGCTAATTGAGCTTTTTTATGTTTCATGTTCAGATATATCAGATTACTTCTTATGGTCGCTTTGTGGGCAGTCCATAGGGTGGACAAGGAAATGTCTTTAGTATCGTTTTCTTGAAAATATAATTTAAGTGAATCTTGGATTTCAGATTTATATTGTGGGTGGGTAAATAGATATGAATTAGCTCTCCATGGAGAAAGAGAGTTGAAAGGAGGGCTGTTAGAAATCTCAAAGAGGATGGGAGAGTGGTCCGACCACGTTCTTGGTAGAATGGATATAGTTTTAAATTTTGACAGTGAGTGTATGTTTGTTAGTACCAAATCGATTCTGGAAAATGATTTATGGACGTTAGAATAGTGAGTAAACTCTAAAGAGGAGGTATGTAAACATCTAAATACGTCAAAGAGCTCCTCCTTTTGTAAAAGTGGGTCCAATTTCGAATTCAGATTCCTTGATTTATTAGACGAATCTAATAGGGGGTTCGGGACAGAATTGAAGTCGCCAAATATCAGAAGCATCCCTTTCTGTTTTTCATGTATTAGGGTAAAGAGACGTTTAAGGAAGGTAATTTGGCCATTGTTAGGGGTGTAAACGTTTACAAGAGTGTGGATTACTTCGTTAACCTTACAGATCAGGATTATGTACCTGCCCTCGTCGTCTTTGATCAGCTCAATTTCCTCAAACTTCAGCGTTCCTTTTATGATTATTGCTACTCCCGCTTTCTTTTTGGAATTAGATGAAAAGTATACATGGGGGAATCTTTTATTACTAAATTTAGGAGGATTATGTAGAGGGAATCTAGTCTCCTGAATTCCAGCTATGTCAACGTGGTTTGAGTTTAGCTCCTTCCATACACTAAATCGTTTTTGTGGTGAATTTAGACCATTTGCGTTTAGGGACAGGAGTTTCATCATTACGGCGTCAGTTAAGCAGTTAAATTGAGATGCTGGTCAAGAAGGGGGGGTGAGGAGGAGAAATTAGGAGGGAAAACAGAGGAGGAGGGGTAGTTAAGGTGGGTTCAACAAACTTTAGAAGAAAAAAGAATAAATATATAAGTTCGACCAACGGTCGTGTTGTGGAGGAAGAGTTCCAAGGAACTACTGTAGGTCTTCCTCTTGGGCTAACGGTAGGGCCTATGGTGCAATATTTCTAACCTAAATCATTTGGCAGAGTTATTCTTTTATATGTAGGTGTTTGAGGAGTTTCAAGCCTTCCATGGGATCCTCAATGGTGATTTGCTTCTGTTTGTGATGAAATATGACAGAGGTGGTTGGTCGGCCCCATCTATAGGTAATCTGTTGTTTTCTTAGAACCTCTGTGACTGGCCTTAGAAGTCTCCTTTTAGTGGCAGTTTCTTTTGAGATGTCAGAGAAGATTTTTAAAGATTCATAAGGAGCCGGTAGGCAAGCATGTTGCCTAGTGTAGTTATTTATTTTATCTTTCGTCTGGAAAAACGTAAATTTAACAATAACATCACGAGGGGTGTCTTCAGGTATGCGTAGGGGTTTGGGGAGTCTGTGAGCCCTCTCAATTGATAATTCTATATCCGGTAAGGACGGGATCAGCTTTCTGGTCAGATTTTTGACAAAGGGAATTAGCTCATGTGTTTTTGTTTGTTCTGATATTCCTCTAATTTTTAAGTTGGATCTACGGTCACGGTCCTCCCTATCTATAATCCTATCTGTAAGGTGCTTAATTTCATCTTTAGCTTTTGTTAGCTCTGAGCAGCATGTTTTAAGTTCTTTCTTTAGATTTCCTACATCTGTTTCGGTTTGATCTAGTCGTGAATTAATGGTGTTGATCAAAGATTTAATTTCTGCAAATTGCTCCTGTGGCGCCAATTTGTTTCAACCAGGTATATTGAGTCCGCTCCCTGCCGCATCCTGCTTAGTTCGTGTAGTCCATAACCGGTGTGGGCTGGCGCTCGACCCGCCCCCTTGGTTGATTGAGAGCAATGGGGGCGGGGAGACTTTTTGGCGCCTCTTGAATGGCCTATGTTTGTTGAGGGGCCGAGGCACGCCCCTAGGCCGGCACATTGTTGTTTCTGCACTTTAAGCCCGCCCACCACGAAGTTACTGTGGGCAAGTCCTTCGGGCTTTTCCGGAGCCCGCCACTGCCTTCGTCACTCCTCGGCAGAGCGGAGGGGCGGGGCTTATCTTCCCGCTCTTTCTCCTGCTGTGACGCAGCTGTAATTTCTGAGGCGATGTAATGGCGGCCGCACAAACAGTCAATTAAATAAAGTCTTAAGGCGCACTTCACCTGGTAAATACCAGGCTGGTTTGATCCTGTTCGTGACGCCAATTTGTTTCGACCAGAGCTGGGGTGCGTGGGGTACTCGGTCACCGGGGCTTCTGTGTGGGATGTCACGGGTGGTCGGTATCCCCAGTGCCGTGCCCTGGCGAACAACTATACCAGGTGTTGTTGGTAAACGGTGGGGGTAAATGGGGGTTATTTACAGGGGAACGTGACGCCACCTGTAGAGTCCGGTAAGGTGGTACCGGCGCTGCCAGCCGGCCGCTGAGGTGATGGAGTGGGCAGCAGTGTGTGGTACAGCTCCCCACAGGTGGAGCTTTACCTCAGGGCAGCTATGATGGTATATGAGACGGTGAGGGAGGACAGTGATGTTAAATGGTGGTGCAGCTCTTACCCTTCTGCTGTTGATGTTGATGATGATGAGTCCTTTGAGCTGCGGCAGGAAGAATAACAGAAACCAGTTCTTGTTTAACTTTGCTTTACTCGGTACCGGATGATGATATAACAATACACGGTACAGTTTGGTTTAGAGGGTTGTCACCAACTCAGGATTTTCCTCTTAAGGAGTCTATAGATGTTCCTTCTTTGTCTTTCAGGGTTTCTATTCTCTTTCTAGATCTTTCCTTCTTTCCCACCTTCGCAGAGCTCACCCGCCAGTCCTGCAGTCTGTTTCTAGTAGGCTTAATTTGACTATTACCGGTCCAAATGGGAACAGCAGGAACGCACAAGTTTCCCACCTGACACCGGGTTTCAGTCTTTCCTCACTAGTGTGGAACCGTCTTTTGGGCATGAGGGGTGAGGTACCTTGTGGTGCTGTCAGCAACCCGGTCTGGTTGGGCCTGCAGCTCGTCGGCTTCGCAGTCAGGGATGAACTCCTGGCTGCCTCGGTTGTCCGTGTCACCTGTGAACCCTCAACATGACCAGCTGGTTCCTACCAGTCAGGGTCAGTTGCCATCTGTCCTGGGCCCCCACATATAGATGGGGTACCCTCCACTCAGCTCAGGCTGCCAGGCGTGACCACACTGTCTGCCTTCCCAACGCCGTCTGAGGTAAATTCTTAACTGTCACTCTGCTCTATCCTAAGCTCCGCCCACCACCTGTGGAACCTACCATAAAGTTAGTTTCCCCTACACTAAGTGGTGCGGTCCTAAGTGAGTGCTAAAAATAGACTCCATAAGATTTCAATCGTAACCTGGCAACTTACAAGGAAAAACACATTTTATATTCAAGTGTAATACCATTCTGTGGCGCATACCCGCAGGGGCGCCACACTCCCTCATTTCTTCCTTAAGGGAAGAGAAAAGTTGGAGAAGGAAGTTCTTGTCTGGAATTTGAGTTTGGTCCAGGATAAAGTTGGGGTCATTATTAGCTTGTGTGACCTTAATCCTCTGCCTCGCAGGACTTCTACATTGCAATTGAATCTCATCTTGTGGAGGAGGATTAGGATTTTGGCGTAGGGGTGAATCCATCTCTTTTCTTTTGGAACTATGATGAGTGGATTCGTATATAATTGAGTCGTCGCTGGACTCATGGGTTTCAGGTGTAGATGAACTTTTCGTGTGTTTGTCTCTTCCTTTCGGGTTTTTACCTGGACTATGTGCCATAGTTGGTATCTTGCTCTTAGAGCTTAATTGATGTGCATCCATTGTTTTTTCGTTAGATGGAATGGTGGAAGAGGGTCTGGTTTTGGAGGGCATTAGATTTCTGGAAACTAAGGTGTAACAGAGAGGTCTGATGTTTAGTTGGGTTTAATTTCACTGACCTTGAGGTACTAGGTTGTTCACAAGTTCAATGACTCTGGGTGGAGTCGCTACTTCTGGAGTTCAAGGGGTGGAGAAAGTACGTATCTAGGACTTCAGAACAGTCTTATATTGCTGCCCTCAGTATCTTGGGTCAATGTCGCTGAAGTGCTTTGGTGGCAAGAGAACCCCACTGTAAGCAGTAATGATCCCTCTGGTCCTTATGACGTGCTGTTACTTATTTGTCATACAGCAGCTTTTGTGACTGTCTGCACTAGTCCTTCTAATGTAGATCTCAGTGAGTAGTTTATGTCCTTATACAGATTTTTGTGTGCTGCAGGGCTACGATTTATTTATTTATTTTTTTTGTAAGAGATCTCTGATTGGTAAGATCCCTTGCCTGCCCGGAGACAGTTCAGTTCAGCTCTACAATATAGAGACTGCTGTTCATACACAATTTTTAGTCTGAAGGTGTCACACTTTTATGCTCTGCTCGACATCTGCCTCTCTGTCTGTGTAGGAGAGAACTAGAAAGGGCTTCAGGCACTAAGTCTGTATCTTTGTCTCCTGAACTCAGTGGTTCGCCTCTGTAGCAAGGACTTCCTACATATAGTATGTCAACTAGTCTTTAAATGTCTGTAAATCCCTTATCTGCAGGATACCCTTGTAGTGGGCTTATCTGTGAGGTAAATAAGTATAATGTGTCAACAAAGGAGCCTCAGATTATCACTGTTCTTTTGTGCTCTGCAGACTTTCTTATGGCGAATGGTGTCAGCTTCTAGTGTTATAGCACTTGAGTGCCAACAGATTTGTGACTTCTGACAGTTAATACAAATAGATTTACTTCACAGCAACTTCAGCTTGTTAGCTAATAGCTTTATGAGGCTGTGTCACAGTATGGGGCTTTTTTTAAGCAGTGGGGACCTCTTTCTGCTCCAGAGATCACTCCGCCCCTCATACCTGCTGTTAATAAAGTAGTTCCTCTCTTCCACTGGGGATTATGTGCACCGTGGGTCTCACCTGCACACACCACACCTACGATCGATGTGGCAGGACTCAAGTAAGTCTCTTAACCCCCTCACGGCTGTTGTGGTAGGCAGAACAGGGTGGAGCGGGACGGGGCAGACTGGTACGGGTCCCTACCGTTATGCAGGTCACAGCTCCGGTAATGTGCTGCAGCTTCAAGTCCCCGCCGGGTTATGCTTCAATGTGCCAGCTGTTGCCAGTACCCTTCACTCAGGCCAGCTTGATTTTCTGCAGCAGTGATGACATGTGGGGCCAAGATGGCGCCGGTACCTTAGAGCTGTGAGGGAGATGGGATCACCTTCGATGTAAGCGTTCCTCCTGGGTGAAAATCAACCAAACTCGCCTCGCTTTTCCTCTGAGTAATAGTGATCAGGTTGACAGCTTCTATGTGGTAGAAAATGACCTAAAAGGACATTAACTCCGTCGCTTTTTAGTAAGCACCGGGAGCTCCTTGTGAGTGCGACTTCACATGGAGCCGCAGGCCACGCCTCTCAGTTACCATTTTTCTATCCAACTGACAAAATATACAAAGAGATATATGCACTGTCATGGCCGAAAATATTGGCACCCTTGAAATTGTTCTAGAAGATGAAGTATTTCTCCCAGAAAGTTATTTCAAATGCATATGTTTATTTCCTTTGTGTGTACAGGAAAAACACAGAAAAAGAGGAAAAAATGCAAATTAGTCATCATTTCACACAAATTCCTTAAAATAGGCTGAACAAAATTGTTGGCACCTTCCCAAAATTGGGGAAAATCATATGTGAAAACAGATAAAAAGGAGTGAAGTCAACTTAATCTTTGCATTGTGTGTCTGTGTGGACCACGCTAAGCATGGAGAATAGAAAGAAGAGAAGTGAATTGTTTGAGGACTTGAGAACCAAAACTGTTGACAAATTTCAACAATCTCAAGGTTACAAGTCCATCTCCAGAGATCTTCATGTTCTTTGTCTTCAGTGCACAACATAAACAAGACGCTTACAACTAGAGATGGGCAGACCCTTAAAAGTTAGAGATTGCCGATACTGCCAGACTACAAAAAAGTTTGGATCAGGAACTGGACTTGAACCGAACTTGACCACAGACAACAAACCCAATACAAGTCAATTGAGACTCAAATTTTAGTGCTGAGAAATGGCTGTAAAATGGGCTAGGAGGTTGCAAATGTATGCAAAGTGGGGGTAAGAGCAGGAAAATTGCACTGCAAATAAATGTGGACAGGGAAATTACCTAAAGGGGTTCTGTCACAATAGCAATCGTGGCTACATAGTAATCAAATGGATAAACTATACATTTTAACAGTGATTCCACAGAGACTGATTTCAGATTTCACCCCTTGCCGTTAATTTGAAAGTCCCGTCCCCCAGGAAAACACTTAGGAGTAGAGAGATAGATAAGTGGTTGTAGGGGAGCACAAAGGATGAGGCTGGAAGGCAATTAATTTGTAAAAGTACTTTCCTTTATTCTGAAAGGTCCTCACAATGTGTTTCAGCGGCAAGCTCTGCCTTCATCAGGTGCACCAGACAGACACCTGATGAAGGCAGAGCTTGCCGCTGAAACACGTTGTGAGGACCTTTCAGAATAAAGGAAAGTACTTTTACAAATTGAATCACAACCAGAATAGTGGGATCACTGGAGCTTGCATTAACATAAGCAAGGCTTAATTAGGCAGCAGCTGAAAAGTCTCTGAGATTACTGTGCTTCCAGTCTCTATGCTGCAGGATAACTAACTGACTATGGTACAGACCTAGCGCTTGCCTTCACACTTATTTAGGTAGGGAAGACTCTAAACTAAAAGTATAATTTCTTAAAACTATTTATTACAAATATCAAAAAACGTGGTTTAAAAAGTGTGTACATAAAAGCATATTAGATTCAGAATATAAAATCTGTAATATCAGATTGTGTTCAAATTTGCTGTGTGGCGTCCTGGCAGTATACAGTGCCTTCTCCTAGTACTTCTGAACAGTTGATGCCATAGACAATTGTCGCTAGTTCCACTGCAATCTAAACAAACTCCTTATTTACTGTGGAAAATAGAGGACCTGTGTTACTAGTCTGTACCGGTCCACCTAACTAAAACTAGTACTAATTGCAGTGTTGCTCTCACCGGTTATTGTGCTATATGATATATGTCTTCCAGCTTGTTTGTTCCTCCTTCCTGATTCCCTTCTTCCCTGGAGGTATGGTTCCCTCTATATAACAGTGGTATATAGTCTGAGGGGGTCACATAAACAAAATTACTAGATATCTCCCATTTATTAGTAATCTTGCTTAAAGATGAAAATGCTCACCCAATAAACATCTATGGTGGGTAGGTCTTCCTACTGGTTACTTAAAATTAGTGTGCATTCTTCCTGCTAAAGACATGGAAATGTGTAAACTAGTGAATAGCTTAGATAATGTAATTTCTCCTATGGGCGCACAGTGTTTGCTATTACCTTACTTCTTGTGAGTATGTTAGAGGTCTTGCTTCGGCTGGTCTATGTCAGCGGTAGTATCTTGTATTCGTTGGTGGTAGTGGGTGGTCGCATCTGTCATGGGGCAGTCTCCCAAGCTGTCTGGTCTGTTGTGTCGGCTCCTCTGCACCACAGCACGGGCAAGCACATCTGCGGCCGACAGCGTGCACCCGGCTTCCTGATAGGTGATGTCACAGGAACTGGTCACAGTGAGCTCTGCACAGCCTCCAGCTTCTTGTGATAGGACTCCACGTCTATCTATCAGTCAGGCAGTCTTAGCACAGTCTGGGCAAAAGTTTCGCCTGACAGAGACCTGAAATAGTTCCCAATGGAACACATATACAAATATGAGTAGATGTGGAAAAATGCTGAAAGTAAGGATCATTCTCACCAGATGCCATACATGTGATCCCTCACGTGAACAATCCTCCTCCTTGGAACCCGGAAGCTCGGTTTACACCGCGCGGCCACGCAAAGCAACTTGCTGTGAAACTGGGTTGTGCCAGCGGCATAACCCGATCAGCTGAGCAACTCTCACCTGTATATTACATCGCCCGCCGCCAGTAATACACTAGGAGCGCCCCTCCTTGTTTCTTTGCTCTCACATTACCAGGAAATCACTTAACACAGTCAGAAGTGACTGGCGTCGGACTTGTTAAAGCTCACACTGCTTGGCTGATTTGCAAGGGCGTTATGTGCAAGAAAGATGCCCATGCCTATGCGCATGGTACCATTTTCCCCTCAGGACCTAATTGTCAGCTCCAGCAGTGTGTAGTACAGCTGCTGCATTTAAAAACTTGTAGTTGGGTTTGTGATTGCGATAGTTGTTGACCAAAAGTTATCAGCGCTATTCATGTTCGTGCAGTACTCAAAGCAGTGCAAGAAGGCACACATGTCCCCACAGCCTGTTTTAACAGATTTCCCCACAGAGGACCAATTTTCAAAAGGCCTTTGTGGCCAACATCGCCAACATTGGCATAGTTGAACACAGAGCATAAATTTAAATATACACCCTGACAGAACCTCTTTCCATATTTGATCCACACAGCTAATCTTGGCAGAGTTCCCCCCACAGGGTAACAATTATCCTACCAAGCCTTTTTCTGAGTTGACACAGAGACAGCCTATATTGACAGAGTTCTCCCTTGCCATTCATGAAGAAATACTCAGGCCTACAAAATGATGCAGAATGGTCTGTGGCCTGTGTGCAACAGAGGAATGTTTGGTGCATAGTAGAAACAGATCTACCACATCCTCGCCCTCAAACAGCTCTACTACTTATCAGCAACACCAAAGCCACATACCCTATTTGATGTTCTCTTCATTCTTTGACTCCCAAAAAAGTGCAGATAATTAGATGGCCTGTATACAGAGAGACACTTCAGAGCAAATTATTACATTGCCTGTATGTTGAATGTCCCCACAGCCCCTTTCCGAAGACTACCTCCACTATCCCTCTTTTCTGAGTACTCACACAGAGATGGGTGCAGTAAAGTAAAAGAGCTTTTTTGGAGGTTAAGCCAACAGATACAGGTGCATATTGGTGAAATAAAGCTTGTTGTTATTGCTTAGCCACTCACAACCTTCTGTAGTGCAGTATTGGGAGAGAGTAAAAGTTTATTCCCATTTCCACGATCCTATCGCAATGAGTAGTAGATGTAATAATAATAAAATTAGCAAATAGCTCCAAATAGAAATGTATAGTTCTCCTGATGTAGCAATGTTTGTTACGTCATGTGCAGGCCTTTGCACCTTAGTTGTCCATGGTTATGACCCACTCATATAGTGAAAGCTAGTTAGTTAGCTAGTTGCTTGTGGTCATAATCATAAATACCATAGATACTTCTATATTATTAGTGCACCTACTACTTATTGGGATAGGATCTTGGAGATGGGAATACACTTTTAAAACCTGGTGCATTGGGGATACAGCTTCCTTTTTTAAACAAACACCACACACCTGGCTGCACACAGTGGTGAGAGGTAGGATTTGCTTAAAACGTTAGGCCAAAAACCCTGCTATTAAGTCGCTAGAAGTATAGATTTTTATTTATTTTTTGTTTAAATTGGAGATCGATGGGAATACATCTTTAAGCACACAAAAGGTGGTGCATTATGGCTACAGATTCAATTTTGCTTTAACAAATGCCACATACCCAGTTGCACTCAGTGGTGAGAGATAGATTTGCTTAAAGGGAATTTGTCATCACTTTGACCTTTCTAAACTTTAACTATGGGCATACAGGTAATATGATGGTGAAAATAGACTTACCTGTATGCTTCATTGTATTTGCCTTGTTGCTAAAATATCACCCTTGATCGCTCTATGTAAATGAGGGCTTCCCGACTTTCGGGCATGTTTCGTCTAGAAGTTTGCCATGCCTTATTTTCAAATTTGCATCTCAATCACGACTATTCAAGCCTCGAGTATTTGTGACGTCCGTTTCCTTTCCACATATGTGCAGTCCAACAGCTGGCTTTCGAACATATTGCTTCACCCTGTTAGGGTATTTGCCTAATTTATATCTCTGCACATGCATCAGGGAGTCACGGGTACTTCCAGTCATATCCTCCAGTCATTCGCTACCCAGAATCTGTGCTGCAGAATTCTAATGTGTGTGTGTGTGGTGTGGGATGTGTTTGGTGTGTGATGGTGTGTGTGCTTTAATGTTTATGGGTGTGTGTGTTTGTGAAACTTTATTGTGTGGGACCGTGTGTGTGTTTGTGTGATTGTATGCATGAATGCATGTGTGTGACTGTATACTTGTGTGTGTGAGAGTATGAATGTATATGTGCATTTGAATGTATATATGCATGGGAGTGTGAATATATGTGTCGGTGTGTGTATGCATGTGTGTATGTGTGTGTGAGTCGCTCGGGGCAGTGGGGACTCGGGTATCCGGGCCCTTTCCGCTGTGGTTGGGGATGTCACTGGTGGCCTGCCCGGACCTGTGGCCCCGGAGACTGAACTTAAAAAGGGGAATATATGTACAGGGGAAATAAAGTTTATAATATAGTTCACATGATGCCACCCGTAGCTTCTGGTGATTGAGCACCAGTGCCGCTTCAGTCCTCCGGAGGGTGGTGGTATAGCGGCCTTGATGGTACAGCTCCCTGCAGGTGGTGCTAATTCCCCGGGGCAGGGATGCACCGCTGATGATAGGAGTGCTGGTGATGGATGGATGGAGCACGGGATAACAGTGAGGCAAAGACACGGAGACTCTTTCACTTTACCCTGGTACTTTACTTGGTAAACCGGTCAGATGGCAAAGCAGTTTACAGGAAAACAGTCTTTTCAGCAGGTAGCTGGCCGGGTAGTCATAGAAGGACGTAATGTCTCTCTGAGGACACCTACGATGATCCTCCTGCTTTCTTTTCCCTTTGCGTCTTTCTCTCTGTCCTCTGATTTCTGCGCCTCCTACTATCCGTGCGCTGTTCTGTGCTCCCTCATGGCTACCAGGCCTGTTGGGTGAAATGAGGCTCCCTTCTATCTCTTCCAAGGGGCTCAACCCAGTTTAGGGATGGCTGGCGGAGTTACACGTTCTGGACGGTTGTCAGTACCTCTAGAGAGATCCTCGACTGGCCGGTGTTGACGGTGTCTGTTCTGTCTGACTTCTCTCTCTCTCTTCCTGCACACTCCTATTCCTTCTTGCTCACTCTCTTCACTACCCTTACACTCCTCCCACCGGGGCTGTGGCTGTGGCTCACCCTGGATCAGGTTAACCCTTCAGTCCCCCTACACTAAGTGTGTGAATGCAGGAATGAGAGCCTCAGATTAACATTACACCCCCCTGATGACAGAAGTACTGCACACTCTTACATGGGTGCAGTACCCCATCTGTGATGCCTGACCAGGTGGGGCGCCATATGTGCATGTATGTGTTGTGACACAGTGACCGGGGTGATTTGTGACGGCCGGTATGTGTCTCCCAGGTTGTGCTTCCTCCACGTGTAGGAAGCACTCCACTCCGGGTTCTTGGAGGATTCCCCAGAGGTAGGCACGGGGATAAAAGCTAGGCTGGAATACAGGGTGGAGGCTCTTCCTGAGTGAAGTCTCATAGTTTAATGATAACACTGATAGCAAAGGAACATAACACAAATGGTTCACCAACAATAACATAAAATGTGTATGACATATCATTGTTAATGTACACTAACATAGACTGGATGTTACATCACATGAATCGAATGGGGAAAAGACTGACTGATAATTAGGGGTCTAAAAAAATGACATTATACTAGAGGATCTGGCTAATCCAAGTGTCCAGCATTCCTCTGGAAATATTGTTGTGCAAATTGGTTCCGAATCTCCATAACATCACTAGTGGCCCGGACTGCATGATGCTGGACACTCGGAAGGTCTGACAAGTAGGCATCGGCATTGAAAGGGTGGCTTTCATGCTGGGACACAAAGTTATGAAGACAAACGCAGGCCATTACAACCCAATTGACATTTTCAGGCTTCAGTAGCATACACATCAGGAGCACCCACCATTTTGCGGCCATTAACCCAAATGTACACTCTACATACCGTCTGGCCCAGCCTAATTGGGTATTAAAGGAGCGCCACTCACTGGTAACAGTCTGAGTTGAATAGGGCCTCAGCACACTGGTGCTCAGCTGAATGGCAGCATCAGCAACAAGCATAAAAAGTACAGAAGGGCCATCTGTTCCTGGTAATGGCTGAGGAAGTGGCACATTGTATTGTCCCCTCACTAGTCTGTGCCAGATATTGCTGTTGCGAAATGCCTGCGCATCATGGACATGTCCATAGCTACCAATATCAACTGCTATAAATCAGTATTTACAGTCCATTATAGCTATGAGCATAACGGAGTAATATTTTTTGTAATTGTGATATAAACTGCCACTGTGTGGGGGCTTCTGTATACGGATGTGCTTCCCGTCTAACGCACCTATGCAGTTTCGAAAGTTCGTTTTCTCAAAAAAACTTTCTGCTATGGCCAGCCATTGCTCTGTGGTTGGATCGGCCATCACAATGCCATGTAATGTGTCTCACAGAACTTGGCAGGTTTCTTAAACTATTACGCAAATCGTAGAGGTCCCCAAACGATACTGGTAATGCAGCAATGAGTAGGATTCTTCTGTGGCCAGGAATCTATAGGTTTAGGATAAAAGAGAAAAGCAAAATTAGCAATATGTCCACCTTTGGTTACGTCAGCTGGTTTGACCCTGCTGCTTCTTCACTGATCAGGTTCCATCCGGTTTGTGTCGCAACACCCAAAACCCAGAACAGATGTCAAACTTTCAAAGATAGTTTTTTATCTGCAAGTTCCTCTCCTGGTTTTGACAGACAAACCACATGGGACCTGAGGGTAAAAACTGCAGTGTCAAACCAGTCCACAACCATAGGCCCAGTTCACATCTAAGTCTTGGTTGCATTTTGCAGCATTTGCGTTTCTATGCGTTTTTGCCCCCATTGATTTCAATGGAAAACACATTGCAAACAAATGCAAAAACGCTTAACACACGCGTTTTTTGCAAACACAGCCAAAAACGTGGGCTGCTGTGTCTAGGGCTGTGTTCGCAAAAATGCATGCGTTTTGCATTTTTGCAAACGCACATGCGTTTTTGCATGCATTTTTGCATGCGTTTTCCATTGAAATCAATGGGGGACAAAAATGCATGCATTTGGATGCGTTTTTAGCCGTAAAAACGCATAGAAACACAAATGTAGCAAAACACAGCCAAGGCTTAGATGTGAAAGGGGCCATACCCAATGATTATAACAATTTTTGAAATATAAAAAGTCCTATAAAAACATTACATTTATTTAATTTGAAATAAAATTGCAAAATCACAGATAAAAAAACATATAGAATATATGTATACTAAAAATTGGCAGTAGGATTAAGGTGCCGTTACACGCTAGGATAACGTTAACGATATCCTTAGAACGATCACGTGACAGTGATTGTTCCGACATCGTTAGTGCGTTGTCACACACAATTCGGCAACACACCAGTTAAATAGGACTGAACGATCTTTTAAAGCGGCAGGAATAGGAGATTTTTGAATGAGATCGTTCATAAAGGTGTCACACTGAACAATGTAGCTTCTTCAAGCAGCGTTAATTGGACGACGAATTTGAGGTCAGGATCCCATTTTTGGATGAACGTTCCAACGATTTTTTTCATCCTACATCAATTGTTTACAGGCAAGGACGCACTAACAATATCCTTAGAACGTTCGCAAATCTGTGACGTTTCAAGGATATCGTTAACGATATTCTAGCGTGTGAAGTGGCCTTTAGAACTCATGACTTTCTGTGTAGTGGAGAGTACATTAATGTGCAGTGCTACATGGAATACAATAGAAGAGTGCAAAAAAGAAATTGTAATAATGATTCAAGTGACAGAAGTATTCTTTGGATTAAATATAAGATTGAACAAATTCTAACATTATTTGCATAAATGGATAATTCTATTAGAATAGGAGAAATTGCAGGATTGTCTAATATAAAAAACCCGAAGCCACTTCCGTCTTCAAGGGACAAAAAAGACATCACACGACGGAAGTAGCTTGGGCACCACACCCACTCAGGGTGATCCCGCCACCAGAACCCCGAGCGGTGGACGCGAGAGCGCCCACTGCGAGCTGCCATCCCGACACCACACCGCGCCGCTATTCTGATTGGTAGGCGCGCTGAAGGCGGCGACCAATCAGAATAGCGGCGCGCGCAATGCCGCCATATTTTAAATACACTGTAGTCAGTGTATTTGAAGTATGGCGCCATACAGCGCGCCGCTATTCTGATTGGTCGCCGCGTTCAGCGCGACGACCAATCAGAATAGTGGCGCGCTGTATGGTGCCATACTTCAAATACACTGTACTCAGTGTATTTCAAATATGGCGGCATTGCGCGCGCCGCTATTCTGATTTTTCGCCGCCAGCTGCGCCCGGCCAATCAGAAGGGTGCCTTGCGCCACGGCGCCATATTTGAAATACAAAGTCCTCCATGCATCTCACATATGCCGCCGCGCTGTGCGGTGCTCCTCTGATTGGTCGCCTCGCAACACGGCGCCATATTTACAATCCAGGGATGACTTCGGGATTTTTAATATGCCGCTTCGCCGCTAGCGAGCGCCAACCAATCAGAATAGCGGCGCGAGCCGAGGCGCCATATTTGAAACTTAGTGACGTCACTGTATTTCATCTTTGCCGCGCCGCTCCCGGCGCTATTCTGATTGGTCGGCGTTCACTCCCGCCGACCAATCAAAATAGCGCCGCGAACCGAGGTGCCATATTTGAAATCCCGAAGTCATCCCTGGATTTCCAATATGGCGCCGTACCGCGCGCCGCTCCTCTGATTGGTTGCCACAAAACAGTGGGACCAATCAGAATGGCGGCTCCCCGCAAGGCGCTACATTTGAAATCAAAAGTCCTCGCTGTATTTCTAAGCTCGCGCCGTGCCGTGCGTGGCTGCTCTGATTGGTCCGCGCCTGCCGCACCCGTCCAATCAGATTCGCGGCTCGCTGCAAGGCGCAAGGTTTGAAATTCTGTGACGACTTTGCTTTCTCCTCACACTGCTGTGCCGCGGACCGTTTGAAAAGTCCACCATTTTACCTCAGCTGCCTCAGCCATGGTTTCTGCCTCTCTGCAGTCCTCCTCTGTGTGACAGCCTCCATCTTCTCTACCCTGCCTGTAACCACCATTTTGGATTCTAGACTCCCGATTCTCTGCCCTGCCTGTGACCACCATTTTGGATTCTAAACTCCCGATTCTTTAGAATCGGGCCGCCATCTAGTACTTTATAAATATATTGTTTTGTGAATGAGCAAGGATAAAACTGAACTAGTGAAAGTTTTACATTCCCTGACAGAAGTTATGTCGCTTATCCATGTTAGGTAAATTAAAGGGATCCTGTCACCTGCAAAACACCTCCTAAGCTACCAAAACATGTCCCTGCACCATCCTATCACTAATCTCACACTTCTTTTGTATCCTTAAAGCATCCTGTGAAAGTGCATAAAAACGTTTTAGTACTCACTCATTAGTGATTATAATTAGCAGGGGCTATACTCTTTAGTCACCAGGGGTGTTCTTTTGCAGCTACAGGATCCAGCCTTCTCTCTGTCTGTGCTTAAGTGAAACTGAAACTGAAGGCAGGACTAATGATTTGCATTCTGTGAGTGATAGAGAGGGGGAGGGCAATGCCTGCACATCACAGCAGAACACACAGAGACAGGGTGGATCCTGGAGCTGCATAACAGCCAGCCTTGGTGACTATGAATATAGTCACTGCTAATTATAATCACTAATGAGTATTAAAACGTTTTTATGCACTTTCACAGGATGCTTTTAGGAGACAAAAGAAGTGTGAGATTAGTGATGGGATGCTGCAGGGACATATTTTGATAGTTTAGGAGGTGTTTTGGCGGTGACAGGGTCCCTTTAAAGCTTATAATCTGATGTTAAATTCATCCATTGGTTGTATAAATTACTCTTTTGAAAGCTGAAACCCTATAAAATTTGATTTAGGTTAAGAACATAAATTGACATCAATGCTGAAATATTGATCATTTAATGAACACAGAATGGTCAGATTTTGGCAAGACAAAAGTTTTATCGCCTGGTCATATAATGCACCCAATCCTATTTTACATCCTCACCTGTGCTCAGTAAATAATCGGTTAATTAGTGTGGTGAGTCTATAAAAAAACCTAGAACTTTTTCAAAAAGGACGAGTTTACTCCGCGCTGACCACGAGAGACACCTGGATTGAAATAATCTTTCTTTTTTCAACTTCTACCATCACTTCAATGCCAACGCGTTTCGTAGTCACTGACTACTTCATCAGGGCTTGTTGCTTACAGAGTCACATACAGAAAAACTTTATATACATTAATGTTTCACATTGTCCAATAAGGACACAGTTGGCTACAAAATACATGAGTTCCAATGAAAACGACCATCTACTCTATAATTGCCGTAGGCATTTTCGTGTCGGCCCCCGAAATCGCCGTGGCTATGTCACGCTGTGACGTCACCACGCGCGAGCAATGGCCGCGAAGCGGCCATTGCGAGTCGCTGGCCGAAAATAGAACCAGAGGCCCGGCCACAAAGTTAGCGATTTACCGCTGAGGTAGCGCGAGCAATGGCCGCGAGGCCATTGCGAGTCGCTACCTCAGCCACCGCACCTGCCGCAAGTCTCTCTATACTTAGCCTGCGTGAGCAATGGCCGCGAGGCCATTGCGAGTCGCTGGCTTTGAGAGTTTGCACAGAATAGCCTCCAGCTACTCGCAAAGCCTCACTCAATGGCTTTGCGAGTCTGCTTCACTTGCAATGTCCGGGACACTCTCTCTCTCCCAGCCCCCCACCCGGGTCCTCCTGTGTCCTGCCCGCGCTCCCCCCGGTCCTCCTGTGTCCTGCCCGCGCTCCCCCGGGTCCTCCTGTGTCATGCCCGCGCTCCCCCCGGGTCCTCCTGTGTCATGCCCGCGCTCCCCCCGGTCCTCCTGTGTCATGCCCGCGCTCCCCCCGGTCCTCCTGTGTCATGCCCGCGCTCCCCCCGGGTCCTCCTGTGTCCTGCCCGCGCTCCCCCCGGTCCTCCTGTGTCATGCCCGCGCTCCCCCGGGTCCTCCTGTGTCCTGCCCGCGCTCCCCCGGGTCCTCCTGTGTCATGCCCGCGCTCCCCCGGTCCTCCTGTGTCCTGCCCGCGCTCCCCCCGGTCCTCCTGTGTCCTGCCCGCGCTCCCCCCGGTCCTCCTGTGTCCTGCCCGCGCTCCCCCGGGTCCTCCTGTGTCATGCCCGCGCTCCCCCCGGGTCCTCCTGTGTCATGCCCGCGCTCCCCCCGGGTCCTCCTGCGTCCTGCCCGCGCTCCCCCCGGTCCTCCTGTGTCCTGCCCGCGCTCCCCCCGGTCCTCCTGTGTCATGCCCGCGCTCCCCCCGGTCCTCCTGTGTCATGCCCGCGCTCCCCCCGGTCCTCCTGTGTCATGCCCGCGCTCCCCCCGGTCCTCCTGTGTCCTGCCCGCGCTCCCCCCGGTCCTCCTGTGTCCTGCCCGCGCTCCCCCCGGTCCTCCTGTGTCCTGCCCGCGCTCCCCCCGGTCCTCCTGTGTCATGCCCGCGCTCCCCCCGGTCCTCCTGTGTCATGCCCGCGCTCCCCCCGGTCCTCCTGTGTCATGCCCGCGCTCCCCCCGGTCCTCCTGTGTCCTGCCCGCGCTCCCCCCGGTCCTCCTGTGTCCTGCCCGCGCTCCCCCCGGGTCCTCCTGTGTCATGCCCGCGCTCCCCCCGGTCCTCCTGTGTCATGCCCGCGCTCCCCCCGGTCCTCCTGTGTCATGCCCGCGCTCCCCCCGGTCCTCCTGTGTCATGCCCGCGCTCCCCCCGGTCCTCCTGTGTCCTGCCCGCGCTCCCCCCGGGTCCTCCTGTGTCATGCCCGCGCTCCCCCCGGTCCTCCTGTGTCATGCCCGCGCTCCCCCCCGGTCCTCCTGTGTCCTGCCCGCGCTCCCCCCGGGTCCTCCTGTGTCCTGCCCGCGCTCCCCCCGGTCCTCCTGTGTCATGCCCGCGCTCCCCCCGGTCCTCCTGTGTCATGCCGCGCTCCCCCCCGGGTCCTCCTGTGTCATGCCCGCGCTCCCCCCGGTCCTCCTGTGTCATGCCCGCGCTCCCCCCGGTCCTCCTGCCCTCTCTGCTTCTCGCGGGGCCCCCCTTGCTCCCGCTGCCCAGGGCCGCACCATCCATCCGTCCATGCCAGGGGGAGCGGCTGTGCAGAAGGAGCCGCCGCTTCCTGCCTGCCGCGCTGCGCCGGGAGCGGCAAGTTTAAGAGCTGTGTGCATGATGTATGTGTGTGATGTGTGCATGATGTATGTGTGTGATGTGTGCATGATGTATGTGTGTGATGTGTGCATGATGTATGTGTGTGATGTGTGCATGATGTATGTGTGTGATGTGTGCATGATGTATGTGTGTCCTGTGTGCATGATGTATGTGTGTCCTGTGTGCATGATGCATGTGTGTGCTGTGTGCATGATGCATGTGTGTCCTGTCTGCATGATGTATGTGTGTCCTGTGTGCATGATGTATGTGTGTCGTGTGTGCATGATGTATGTGTGTCCTGTGTGCATGATGCATGCGTGTCCTGTGTGCATGATGTATGCGTGTCCTGTGTGCATGGTGTATGTGTGTCCTGTGTGCATGATGTATGTGTGTCCTGTGTGCATGATGTTATGTGTGTCGTGTGTGCATGATGTATGTGTGTCCTGTGTGCATGATGCATGCGTGTCCTGTGTGCATGATGTATGCGTGTCCTGTGTGCATGGTGTATGTGTGTCCTGTGTGCATGATGCATGTGTGTCCTGTGTGCATGATGCATGTGTGTGCTGTGTCCATGATGCATGTGTGTGCTGTGTCCATGATGCATGTGTGTGCTGTGTCCATGATGCATGTGTGTGCTGTGTCCATGATGCATGTGTGTGCTGTGTGCATGATGCATGTGTGTCCTGTGTGCATGGTGCATGTGTGTCCTGTGTGCATGGTGCATGTGTGTCCTGTGTGCATGTGTATGTTGTGCTGTGTGCATGATGCATGTGTGTGCTGTGTGCATGATGCATTGTGTGCTTGTGTCCATGATGCATGGTGTGTGTCCATGGCTTGGTGTGTCCATGATGCATGTGTGTGCTGTGTCATGATGCATTGTGTGCTGTGTGCATGATGCATGTGTGTGCTGTGTCCATGATGCATGTGTGTGCTGTGTCCATGATGCATGTGTGTGTTGCAGTGTGTGTGCATGATGGCATGTGTGTGTGATGTGTGCATGATGTATGTGTGTGATGTGTGCATGATGTATGTGTGATGTGTGCATGATGTATGTGTGTGATGTGTGCATGATGTTGTGTGTGATGTGTGCATGATGTATGTTGTGATGTGTGCATGATGTATGTGTCTGTGCATGTGTGCCTATGCATGATGCATGTGTGTGTGTGTGCATGATGTATGTGTGTCCTGTGTGCATGATGTATGTGTGTCCTGTGTGCATGATGTATGTGTGTCTGTGTGCATGATGTATGTGTCTGTTGATGTGACTTTGTGTGCATGATGTATGTGTTGTGTGCATGTAGGTGCATGTTGCATGATGTGTGTGTCCTGTGTGCATGATGTATGTGTGTGCTGTGTGCATGATGTATGTGTGTCCTGTGTGCATGATGCATGTGTCCTGTGTGCATGATGTATGTGTCCTGTGTGCATGGTGATGTGTGTCCTGTGTCATGATGCATGTGTGTCCTGTGCATGATGATGTGTGTGCTGTGTCTGCATGATCGCTATGTTGTCTGTCTGTGTCATGATGCATGTGTGTCTGTGTGCATGATGTATGTGTGTGTCCTGTGTGCATGTGTATGTGTGTCCTGTGTGCATGATGCATGTGTGTCCTGTGTGCATGATGCATGTGTGTGCTGTGTGCCATGATGCATGTGTGTGCTGTGTGCATGATGCATGTGTGTGCTGTGTGCATGATGCATGTTGTGTCTGTGTGCATGATGCATGTGTGTCCTGTGTGCATGATGCATGTGTGTCTGTGTCATGATGCATGTGTGTGCTGTGCATGTCATGTGTGTGTGTGCATGATGCATGTGTGTGCTGTGTGCATGATGCATGTGTGTGCTGTGTGCATGATGCATGTGTGTGCTGTGTCCATGATGCATGGTGCGTGTGCTGTTGCATGATGTGATGGTGTGCTGTGTGCATGATGCATGTGTGTCCTGTGTGCATGATGCATGTGTGTCCTGTGTGCATGATGCATGTGTGTCCTGTGTGCATGATGCATGTGTGTCCTGTGTGCATGATGCATGTGTGTCCTGTGTGCATGATACATGTGCTTGAAGGTATGCTGTGTGCATGATGCATGTGCGTCCAGGTGTGCTATGTACATGATGCATGTGTGTGCAAGTGTGCTCGCTCCATCCTGCCCCCCCCCCATCCTGCTCCTCCGGCTCCATCCTTCCTCGCTCACTCCATCCTGCCCTGCTCACTCCATCCTGCCCCCCCGCCACCATCCTGCTCCTCCGGCTCTATCCTGCCCTGCTCACTCCATCCTGCCCCGCTCCCCACTATCTAACCCTACCCCCCCTGCCACCATCCTTCTCCGCCTATATCCTGCCCGCTCCCTCCATCCTGCCCCCCCTCCGCCTCCATCCTGCCCCGCCCCCCGGCTCCATCCTGCACACCTGCCATCCTGCCCCCCGACACAATCCCGCCACTCCCCCCCCCGGCACCATCGTCACATAGTGACAAAGCCACGGCGATTTCGGGGTCCGACACGATTTTGCCTACGGCAATTATAGAGTAAATATATATATATATATATATATATATATATATATACAGGACAGGGGTTATGGCACTCTGCAGTATATCTACTCTATAATTGCCGTAGGCATTTTCGTGTCGGACCCCGAAAACGCCGTGGCTTTGTCACTAAGTGACGTCACCACGCGCGAGCAATGGCCGCGAGGCGGCCATTGCGAGTCGCTGGCCGAAAATAGAACCAGAGGCTCGGCCACAAACTTAGCGATTTACCACTGAGGTAGCGCGAGCAATGGCCGCGAGGCCATTGCGAGTCGCTACCTCAGCCACCGCACCTGCCGCAAGTCCCCCTATACTTTCTATATGCTCTTAATACTGTAATTAATGCTCATAATACTGCTAATAATGCTATTAATACTGCTATTACTGCTAATAATAATGCTATTGCTAATATTATTGCTATTGATGATGCGATTATTTATTTAAAAATCTTTAAAAAAACAATAAACATATTCTAGACACCCGATGCATTTGCATCGGGCTCACAGCTAGTTTCTTAAATAAAATCCTAGCAAAACATGTTTCTTTTCATTAAAAACATATATACTTCCCAACGTTTATTAAAACCGTGACCTCTATTAGATCCACAAAATATACTATGTTCACTTTAGGGGAACAAACAAGTGATTTACAGTAATTTCCATTAAAAAAGAGACAAAGAAACTCTGTGGTTTGAACTCATCTAGTTTGCTTCTCACATCCACCTTTGTAGGTATCCTACTTTCCTCTACTCTAACTACTCATTTTTTTTATTGTTTCTTATATATATGTATATTAATATTGAGACGTTCCATCCCTTTAAAACCAAAAGTTTCTTTTTTTTAAAAAAAATTATCTAAATCATACCAATTCATTACACTATGAATCAGCGACCACTCACTGAGAGAAACAGATCGATAGTGCAGCTATACAAATAAGAGTGCTTTGCATTTATAAGTAAATTCTAACAAAATGTTTTTATTTTTATGTAATGAATTACTATAGTTAGATTTAGATTGGTTTTACAGAGATACATCCCTCAGTTTGAGACGTTCTATCTATATTAATATATATATGTAAGGAACAATAAAAGAATGAGTAGTTAGATAAAGTAGAGGAAAGTAGGATACCTATAAAGGTGGATGTGAGAAGCAAACTAGATGAGTTCGAACCACAGAGTTTTTTTCTCTTTTTTAATGGAAATTACTGCAAATCACTTGTTTGTTCACCTAAAGTGAACATACCGTATATACTCGTGTATAAGCCGAGTTTTTCAGCCCAAAAAATGGGCTGAAAAGTCCCCCCCCTCAGCTTATACACGGGTCAATACGGTAATCCTATGGTGGGAGGGGGCGCGGGGGGTGGGGGGTCGCCGCGCAGTATTTCTTACCTTGTTCTCCCTTTCTGCAGTGCTTTCCGGTGTCCTCCGTGCTCCGTTCCTGGTCTGCTGGGCCTTGTGGTTCCTCCTGGTTCCTCCTCCTTCGGTTCCATCATGGGGGCTGCCATCTTGCTTCTTCTCTCCGCCCCCGGCCAGTGATGTCAGAGCAGGCCGCGCTGTGATTGGCTAGCACCCGTGATCACATGTCACGGGTGCTAGCCAATCACAGCGCGACCTGCTCTGTGTGTATGTGTGTGTGTATGTGTATATATGTGTATGTGTGTGTGTGTGTATATATGTGTGTATGTATGGGTATGTGTATGTAAGTAGGCTGGCTGCCAATATAAGCCATACCTCTGGGGCTGCTGTATATATTTCTGGGGCTGCTGGATACTACCACTGGGGCTGTATATACCTCTGGGGCTACTGTATACTACCACTGGGGCTGTATATACCTCTGGGGCTGCTGTATACTACCACTGGGGCTGTATATACCTCTGGGGCTAGTGTATACTACCACTGGGGCTGTATATACCTCTGGGGCTGCTGTATACTACCACTGGGGCTGTATATACCTCTGGGGCTACTGTATACTACCACTGGGGCTGTATATACTTCTGGGGCTGCTGGATACTGCCACTGGGGCTGTATATACCTCTGGGGCTGCTGGATACTACCACTGGGGCTGTATATACCTCTGGGGCTACTGTATACTACCACTGGGGCTGTATATACCTCTGGGGCTGCTGTATACTACCACTGGGGCTGTATATACCTCTGGGGCTGCTGTATACTACCACTGGGGCTGTATATACCTCTGGGGCTGCTGTATACTACCACTGGGGCTGTATATACCTCTGGGGCTACTGTATACTACCACTGGGGCTGTATATACTTCTGGGGCTGCTGGATACTGCCACTGGGGCTGTATATACCTCTGGGGCTGCTGGATACTTCCACTGGGGCTGTATATACCTCTGGGGCTACTGTATACTACCACTGGGGCTGTATATACCTCTGGGGCTGCTGTATACTACCACTGGGGCTGTATATACCTCTGGGCTACTGTATACTACCACTGGGGCTGTATATACCTCTGGGGCTGCTGTATACTACCACTGGGGCTGTATATACCTCTGGGGCTACTGTATACTACCACTGGGGCTGTATATACTTCTGGGGCTGCTGGATACTGCCACTGAGGCTGTATATACCTCTGGGGCTGCTGGATACTACCACTGGGGCTGTATATACCACTGGGGAGGCTACTGTATACCACACTGCTGGGGCTGTATACCTGTGCTGGGGTCCACCCTCGGCTTATACACGAGTCAATAGGTTTTCCCAGATTTTGGGGGCAAAAGTAGGGGGGGTCGGCTTATACACGGGTTGGCTTATACACGAGTATATACGGTAGTTTATTTTGTGGATCTAATAGATGTCACAGTTTGAATAAATTTTGGGAAGTATGTATGTTTTTAATGAAATGAAAAATGTTTTGCAAGGATTTTATTTAAGAAATAGGCGTTTTCACCGGAACTCACGTATTTTGTAGCCAACTGTGTCCTGATTGGACAATGTGAAACATTAATGTATATAAAGTTTTTCTGTATGTGACTCTGTAAGCAACAAGCCCTGATGAAGTAGTCAGTGACTACGAAATGCGTAGGCATTGAAGTGGTGGTGGAAGTTGAATAAAGAGCGATTATTTCAATCCTGGTGTCCCTCGTGGTGAGCGCGGAGTAAACCCGTCCTTTTTGAAAAAGTTCTACTGCTCCCTTTACGGGGTCTACAGCAGCCATTTTGTCTTGTCAAGAGCAGTAAAAGGGGTTGTGACTGGCACAACCAATAAAGATGAGTAGGTAGATCACTTAGCCCCATACCCACAGGCTTTACGGCCCTATGTGCGCTTTCTTTTTGTCTTTTTAGTCTTTATAAAAAGAAACCTAGCACCCCAGACCTTCACTTGAACTGCAACTTGAGCTCTGACAACATGCCAAAAATCCACCCTGCAACCATAGCCTTGATTATCAAGATGCTGAAGACCAGATCCACTGCAGAGGTGGCTGGCACCTTTAATTTGTCTCAGCGTCAAGTACAAAGAATTAAAAAAATATTTGAAGAAACTGGAGAAGTATTTGACAAGCCCAGGTGCGGCAGACCCCGCAAGACAACTGCTCAGGAGGAACGTTTGTTGGTTAGAAAATCCAAAGCATGCCCCTCTTCCACTGCAGCAAAGCTCCAACAGGACTGGTCACCTCAAGTCCCTGTGTCAACTAGAACAGTTTGTAGGATTCTGTCTCGAAATGGCCTCCATGGTCGAATCAGTGCCCATAATCCCCAGCACTAAACAAAAGGCAAATAAAAAAACATGTGGCATTTGCAAAATCCCACAGCCTGCTAAACAGATGGATAATAAAAATAATAATAATAAAGCTTTATTTATATAGCGCCAACATATTCTGCAGCACTTTACAATGTTGGGTTAGAGTACAGAAAATATAAAAAAGTAAGTAATTACAGTAGAGAACAAATACAGTACAATAATTGGATACAAAACAATAGGCATAGAATCAATGTAAAAAAGAAAATACAATAAATAAAGCAAGAAATGAAGGTGACCCTGCTCAAAAGAGCTTACAATCTACAATGGGATAGGGGTTGCACAAGGGGCTTATTACACTAATGGTCCAGGCATCTTGAGGAAATGGGCATAGAAATAAGCTTACATGGATGGTCATCAGACAGTGTGTATACCTTTTTGGTTTGGTGGAGTTTGTAGAAGAGTAATGTCAAGAGAGATAGCCCATTCACTATCTACAGTACAAAGGACTTCTATTAGGGAGTATGATAGGCCGCCTTAAAAAGATGTGTTTTTAGGGATCGTCTGAAGCCATGCAAGTTGTGGATAGTCCTGATTTCTTGGGGTAAAGCATTCCAGAGGATTGGGGCAGCTCTGGAGAAGTATTGGAGCCGGGAGTGGGAGGATCGGATTAGTGCAGATGTTAGTCGAAGGTCATTTGAAGAACATAGAGAACGGATGGGGTGATAGACAGAGATGAGGGAGGAGCTGTAGGGGGGTGCTGCACTGTGAAGAGCTTTGTGGGTGAGAACAAGCAATTTGAATTTGATCCTGTAGTGTACGGGCAGCCAGTGCAATGACTGGCACAGAGCAGAGGCATCTGAGTAACGATTGGCCAGATGGGTGATCCTGGCTGCTGCATTAAGGATGGACTGGAGAGGAGAAAGTCTGGTGAGGGAAAGGCCGCTTAATAGATCATTGCAATAGTCAAGGCGGGAATGGATTAGGGTCATGGTGAGGGTTTTTGTTGTTTCCATGGTGAGAAAGGGGCGGACTCTAGATATATTCTTCAGGTGTAAGCGACAGGAGCGGATGAGAGATTGTGTGTGGGAGGAGAAGGAGAGATTGGTGTCAAACATAACACCCAGACAGTGAGCCTGCTGCCTAGGCGTTATCGTGGCGCCGCAAACAGAGAGAGATGTCCGATTTAGGGAGGTTAGTGGATGGGGGGAGCAGAAGAAGTTCAGTTTTGGAAAGGTTTAGTTTCAAATAGAAAGCGGATATGATATTGGAAACTGCAGCTAGACAGTCATTGGTGTTCTTTAATACCGCAGGGGTAAGGTCAGGGGCTGAAGTGTATAATTGTGTGTCATCAGCATAAAGATGGTACTGAAAGCCAAATCTGCTGATGGTGTGTCCAATCGGGGCTGTGTAGAGAGAGAAGAGGAGAGGGCCAAGGACTGAACAATGAGGGACTCCAACAGTGAGAGAAAGAGGGGAAGAAGTGGAGCCAGCAAAAGATACACTGAAAGAGCGGTCAGAAAGATAGGAGGAGAGCCAGGAGAGAGCAGTGTCCTTTATGCCAATGGAGTGCAGCATAGAGAGTAGGAGCTGATGGTCGACAGTGTCAAAAGCTGCAGAGAGGTCAAGGAGAATAAGCAGAGAGTGGTCACCATTACCTTTTGTTGTCAGAAGGTCATTGGTCACTTTGATGAGGGCAGTTTCTGTAGAGTGAAGGGGGCGGAAACCAGACTGTAATGGATCTAGAAGAGAGTGAGCGGAGAGGTAATGGGTGATGCGGGAATAGACCAGGAGCTCCAAGAGTTTAGAGATGAAGGGGAGATTGGAGACTGGTCTGTAGTTATTTGTGCAGGATGGGTCGGGAGTGGTTTTCTTTAATAATGGAGTAATGATCGAGTGTTTGAAGGAGGAGGGGAAGATGCCAGAAGAGAGGGAGAGATTGAAGATTTTGGTTAAATGAGTGGTGATGACTGGAGAGAGGGACTGGAGAAGGTGTGAGAGAATGGGGTCAGTAGTGCATGTGGTGGGATGAGAGGAAGAGAGGAGCCTGGAGACTTCTTCTTCTTTGACTGGGTCAAATATGGAGAGTGAACTGGAGGAGATGTGGGGAAGAATGGGGGTGGCAGCGCTTGGAGGCTGAGAGCTGATTTCCTCGCTGATGATGTCTATTTTCTCCATGAAGTAGGAAGCCAGGTCATCAGCACAGAGGTCAGTGATGGGGGCCTGCACTTTAGGACTGAGGAGAGAGTGAAAGGTGTCAAAGAGTTTTTTTGGATTGTTCGATAGTGAGGAGACCAGGGTGGTGAAGTAGGTCTGTTTGGCAAGGTGAAGGGCAGAGTTGTACGTTTTGAGCATGAATTTATAGTGGATAAAGTCTCCTGGTGAGCGAGTTTTCCTCCATAGACGTTCAGCACTCCTAGAGCATCGCTGGAGGAATCGAGTTTGTGAAGTGAGCCAAGGATGTTTTGTTCTCTGTTTGGAGATTCTGAGGGTGAGGGGCGCTACTTGGTCCAGGGAGCTTCTGAGAGTGTCATTGTAGTGATTTACTGCCTGATCTGGACAGGAGATTGAAGAGATTGGGGACAGAGATGAGATGAGGGAGTCTGTGAGTGCAGGAGGGTTAATGGCCTGTAGATTTCTGGATGTGTGATAGGTAGGATTGGGCTGTGGTGGCCAAGGGCTAGTGAGTGAGAAGGAGAGAATGTTGTGGTCAGAGAGAAGAGGTGAGTTATCCAAGGGGGAGGATGAGCTGGGATGCAGATGGGGATATGGCGCTGTTTATGGGAATGTTAAAGTCTCCCAGAATAAGGGTTGGTAAATCTGAAGACATGAAATGTGGGAGCCACGCAGAGAAATGGTTGAGAAACTGGGTTTGTGACCCTGGGGGGCGGTATACCACTGCTACTTTGAGGGGGAGGGGATGGAATAGCCTAATGGTATGGACCTCAAAAGAAGGGAATGAGAGTGATGGGGCTGGAGGAATGACCTGGAAAGTACATTGTGGGGACAGGAGGAGGCCAACTCCACCACCATGTCTGCTCCCAGGTCTAGGGGAATGAGATAAATGTAGGCCGCCGTGAGAAATAGCAGCAGGGGAAGCAGTGTTTGAATCCTGGATCCAGGTTTCTGTGAGGGCCAGCAGGTTAAGAGAGTTGGTAAAGAACTAATTGTGAATGAAGGCAAGTTTGTTGCATACAGATCGTGGATTCCAGAGAGCGCAGTTAAAAGAGGGAGATGAAGGAGCGCAAGTGATGGTAATAAGGTTAGTGGGGTTTCTATGTGTGGTGGGAGAGGGGTTGAAGTTAGAGGGCGGACCAGGGTTGGGGGAGATATCACCTGACAGGAGCAGCAGCAGAAAGAGGAAGAACAGATAGTTTTTAGATTTAGGACTTGGTTTATTATGACAAATGTTAGAATATGGTGGGCTGAGAATCCTCAGTAAACTGAAGATGGCATGGGAGCTGTACATAGGGTAGGGCAGGAGAGAGGGGCTGTTGTGGATGAGTGGTGATGGAGGGGGATAGGGTGATACAAGTTGGTGGTGATGGCACATAGAAACACAAACAGTGCAGTTAAATACATGGTAGTGATTAGTAGAGAATAGAGTAATAGACATTGTTTGAGTGGCTCTCTGACAGTACCTTCCAGTCTATTATGGTCCATTTCAGGTCTATTTAATATCTGTGCACTTTAGATAAGATGCTTTGGCATCAGACACGTCTGCATCAGACTAGGCAAGGCTCCTTATATGCTCAATGATACTGATTTCAGGTGTGGGGAAAGGGGGAGGTAACTAGAGTCCATTAAGCCATGACTAAGCAAGGCTGTACCAAATGGTCACTCACAGGCAGATTTGAGCAAAGGATCATAAACAAGCATTGGGGGGGGGTGGCAGGGGGAAGGACAGTTACATTGATGCTGGAATCAGATATTTTCAGCAGACAGAATAGATCAAAACAGCATTAAAGTTTGGTGCTGGTCCATACAGTCAAACATTCCTGTAGAGAAACACAGAAACAACATGATGATTAGGTGATGGTCAGAGGAGTGCAAATGAATTATGATACGGGCGGATGATGGAGCCCAGTTGCTTCATATCATTTCAGGTCTATTTCATATCTGTACACTTTAGATAAGACACTTTGGCATCAGACACGTCTGCATTAGACAGATGGATGATGGAAAAGTGGCAGAAGGTGGATTTCTCTGGTGAATCTTCAGTAGAATTACACCACAGCCGCCGCAAATACTGCAAGAGGCTTACTGGAGCCCATATGGATCCAAAATACACCCAGAAATCAGTTACATTTGGTGGTGGAAAGATCATGGTCTGGGGTTACATTCAGTATGGGGGTGTGCGTAACATTTGCAAGGTGGAAGGCAATATCAATAGCCTAAAATATCAAGAAGTATTAACTACCTCTTATATTCCAAATCATAAAAGGGGTCAAATTCTGCAGCAGGATGGTGCTCCATCTTATACCTCCATCTCTACAACAAAGTTCGTCCAGGCAAAAAAGATAAAGGTACTCAAGGACTGACCAGCCCAGTCACCAGACATGAACATCATTGAGCATGTTTGGGGTAGGATGAAAGAGGAAGCTTGGAAGACAAAACCAAAGAATCTAGATAAACTCTGGGAAGCATGTAAGACTGCATTCTTTGCTATTCTTTATGACTTAATTAATAAATTCTATGAATCATTGTTGAACCGTATGGATGCAGTCCTTCAAGCTCATGGAAGTCGCACAAAATATTTAATGTGACTCTAATAGCACCACAACTTTATTCACCAATGTTATGCAACATATATTTGTATTTTAAGTTATTTGTTTGAATATCACATTACTTTCTGTGGGCGACAAAACTTTTGTTTGCCAAAATCTGACCATTCTGTGTTCAATAAACGATCAATATTTCAGCATTGATGCCAATTTATGTTCTTAACCTAAACCACATTTCGGAGGGTTTCAGCTTTCAAAAGAATAATTTATACAACCAATGGATGAATTAAACATCAGCTTTTATTTACATAACACGGATAAGCGACATAACTTCTGTCAGGGAGTGTATACTTTATATACTGTAGATAAAATGTTTAGGCTAAGTTCACATCATGTTTTTGTTGCGTTTGACGCAATGCGTTTTTTCAGTTGTGTTAATGCATAAAAATGCTTTTGAACGCATGCGTTAATGCACCCATAGACTTGTATGGGGAAACGCATGCAAATGCATTGCAAACGCAATGCAAAACACGGTTGCATTTGAACGCATGTGCTTTTTACCAAGATCACAGGAAACGTTGCCAGCAACCAGCTGTGGTAGATGTTTGCCTGCGTTTTCTTCCTGCCACTCCTGAGCTCTTCGAATGGCCGATCATCCAGTATTGTGGCTTCATCTCCAAGCAATGCCACCTCTTCATATGACACAACCCACTGTCCTTTCTGTGCATTTGCTTCCAGATCCTGAATTTCTCCAACTGCTTTGGGAATCCTTCGCCAGTGTCGTATTGAGCCGAGAGTTTTCCAAAACCTTTATGAGTTGATTGATAGACAGTCCTGTTTAACTGACCCCTAATTCATGGGCCTTTGTCTGTAGGTTCACAACAGTTCAATTCCTATGTCCCGAGACTCTGGTTCAATTCATTGCCGGCTGCTGTTTTCCATTCTCTGTACTCTTATCTCTCTGCCGCCAACCAATTTGTGATGGGATGTGTGACAGAGCAGTCAGGGACAGCAGATAGGGTAACACTCTAAAAAAAAATCTATATTGTGATTGAGAGAATATTCCAATGAACATAGTAGATAGGATTCCCCAATCTCTAGTCCAAGTAGTGGCACCAGTATCTGGCCATAGACACACATCCTAGTCCATCCAAATCGTAGCCCCAACAACAACAACCAAATGCTTTTTCTCTTGTTCTACCTTCTTTTTAGGGATCAGCACCCCAATGACAGATAAGCATATCCTACCCCTTTAAACAACAGGTGCATTTAAGGCTGTGTTCACACTGGGCGTTTTTGGGCTGTTTTTGCTCAGCAGTTTTTGTAGCCAAAACCAGGAGTAGAGCAATCAGAGGAAAAGTCTAATAGAAACACGTCACCACTTCTGGATTTAATCACCCACTGCTGGTTTTGGCTACAAAAACTGCTGAGCAAAAACAGCCCAAAAACGCCCAGTGTGAACACAGCCTTATTCAGAGAGGAAAAGAAGTTCAATGAACTCTCTGATCTGTCTGCAAAGCTGTTTTTTCAGGAGGCCCCCTGCAGAGAGAAACAAAGACACAGATCCCCACCAGATGCAGAACAATGAATGCTAATGTAGTCCTGATTGCATCATGAAGGCTGACTAAAGGCCCAGTCTCACATAACGACGCATCAGCGATCCCGATAACGATGTGCAGAGCTTGCTGGTGCGTCGTTTACACATCGCTGGTAAGATGTAGAACAGGCATCTTACCTGCGATGTGAAAAACAATGCACTAGCGATCCAGAATTATACCGAGGTTGTTGTGAATTTTCTTTCCATAGCGTAGCATTGAGATTGTTGGTCATTATCTCTGTCAAACAACGATGTAGCGTTCCCAGCGGGAGCACAACGACGCAGGAATGACCCAGAGCAGTGTGTAACGATTAACGATCTCACAGCAGGGGCCAGATCGTTGGTGCGTGTCACACAGAACGACATCGCTGTTGCGTCATGAATTTTGTGATGCAACAGCGATCCCAGTAGCGATCTCGTTAGCGATCTCTTTATGTGTGACAGGGCTTTAGGGGGAACTCTCTGCTACACCCAGTAATATCGGGCACTGTACCATAGTATGGTGATAATGTATAGACACTCTGCTTATGGAGACTGACACAAAGAGCTGTTACTTATGAATGATGTAATATAAAATAGTTGCTTCAGTGTATTGAACTTTTAATACATTTTAATTGTGTTTACATTTTTACTTAACATCACGTTCCCTGAAGTCTTCAGCTCACTGTCATAATGACCGTTGCATTATCTTTAATGAATGACTGGGTTGTAATCTTCTGTAAGCTCATTACTTCTGATGATTTTTACTGAGCATATAATAATGACACATAGGAATCTATGAGGCAATTTGAGCAAATGATGGCTTTAATTTTACATTATAAGGCCACGTTCACATGTTCAGTATTTGGTCAGTATTGTATATCAGTATTTGTAAGCCAAAACCAGGAGTGAGTAAAAAAGGCAGACGTGGGTGATGTTTCTATGACACTTTTCCTCTGAATGCTCCACTCCTGGTTTTGGCTTATAAATACTGATGTACGGTACTGACCAAATTCTGGACATGTGAATGTGACCTTACAAAGACAACATTAGAAGAGATGTCAATCTGGGAGAGCACTTCAAAGGAATCACATTTTCTATTGAACTTCACTTTATACTGTTATTTTATCCATCTCACCCATAGGCATCCACCACTACACTGCAAAATAGTGATCGAACTCTAATACACTTTAAATGATTTTACTACAGTATAGGCTTTTTCTACCAGAGCAGATGAATCTAGCTGAAGCTCTCCATATCTGGGTTTCCATCATGCCCAGAGACCTAAAATTGTTCCCCTCAGAAACTTTCCACCTAATATACACTGCTGCACTACATCATCCTGAGCTCTCATTGAACAGTGCAAGGTCTGTCAATCTTTTCCTGCCCTCCATTCATCTTACAGTTCATTTGATTATATTGAGAGTTCACAAGAGCAGTTGTCAACTTTGACCAAGAGCTCACAATCTAAAACTCTTGCAAAACGAGGTAGGAAAGATTTTGTTACTCTGAAGTTTAGACAGGTTTAGACAGATGTCAAATAAGTATAAGAGACTCACGTTTGATTCTTTAAGCTACAATCAAGGTCCATGGACATAATATTAAAGATTTCCTTAGATCCAAGGAATCTAAGATGTTGAGCTATAATACATATATTTATAGATAGAAACATACAGGTGCATCTCAATAAATTAGAATATCATCAAAAAGTTAATAATTTTCAGTTATTCAATACAAAAAGTGAAACATATAGTCATTACAAACAGAGTGATCTATTTCAAGTATTTATTTCTGTAAATGTTGATGATTATGGTTTACAGCCAATGAAAACCCAAAGGTGTGAGAAGATTAAAGAAAGGAGGATGAAGGGACTGAGAGATAAAATATTACCTAAATAGGTATCAGAGGCTTCACTTTGTGTGGTTGTGAGAGTCACAACCACTATATAAGCATATCACAGCTGCTGCAGATCCCAGCGTGGTGCATATAGAGTAGAGAGAATGAAGGGTTAAAAACTGCATTGCCATGTTCAACGAGACATCAAAGGGTGAATTTAATATTGATTTGCGCCTCAGGGCTCAATGGGACACCCTGAAAAATGGCAATATGATATTGATTTGTCCTGAGGAGCGGGCCAGGGAGCCTTGAAACACCTTGACTAATAAATCAATATTATATTCACCCTTTGATATCACGTGGAATATGGCAGTGTGGTTTTTAACCCTTCATCCTCCCTACTTTAATTTTCTGAGATAATGACCTTTGGGTTTTCAATGGCCATAATCATCAACATTAACAGAAAAACCACTTGAAATAGATCACTCTGTAATTCTCTATAATATATGTGCTTCACTTTATGTATGAAATTACTGAAATAAATTAACTTTTTGAAGATATTCTAATTTATTGATATGCACCTGTAGATAGATATCACACTTTCTGCATGTGTATGTACATATACTGTATAGACATGTGTACTGTACATTTTCACATATTATATATACATGCACATATACCGTCTAGATGGAGACCCACGTTGCCTTGAAAGTGTACAGAACATTTCCTTCTTCCTTGTTATGCAACCAAGAAAATTCCTGAGTGAAGGTATTGTAATATTTCATCCTACATGACATTAACCCTGTGCCAAAATAAAACTAATCTACACAATATAGTTGTTGTGTAATTATATTAAAAATTGGTCATGAAAACTGAGTCTGTAGGGAAAGTACATGTAGAAAAACAGTATGTTTAATTAATCCTTTCCGAATACTCCCTGTGTGACGACCAACTGTTTACATAATAACCACGTTCATCTTCTTACTCCAAACTGCATTGAAGGCAAAAGAGGTTTCCCTTTATCATCAGTGACACAGTCCGGGTTCTGCTCAATCTTCGAGGATCTTCTGGACTAAACAAGGTGATATAGAAGTTATTTTTTTTTTGTTTGGTTTTACATAAATTGTTTCATTCAAACTTGTATCTCCCATTTTGAGGGTTATCTGTCTATGATATTTTATTGTGACATTGAAGACTTCATGAAGTCTTCTACTGATCAAGGTATAATGGCCACTGTTTGTACCTTTCATTTATCGTTTGTACCATTCATCTTATGTAATCTGTGCAGTTTTAGGCTGTGTGCTCACGGTCCGGAGGAGCTGCGTGTTGGACGCTGCTCTTCCGGACCTGAGTGAAGCCGCAGGTGCCCGCAGGGAGACCGCAGCCGCCCTGTACTCAGAATGTGCAGTGAGTGCGGGGCGGCATGCGGAGGAGCGGAATGGCAGCAACCCGCACCGCAGGTGTCATATCGCTGCGGGCAGGTTACGCATAGTGAGGATGGGATTCCTTGAAATCCCATCCACTATGCTTATACTATACTACGCCGCATTTTGGACGTAGCGGCAAGACGCTGTGTATACTGATCGTGTGCACGCACCCTGACAAGCTGAAGGAGTTATCCTTCGCCTTCACCTGAAGGTTGTGGCCATCGTGATTCAATATTATTTTGTATAGCAGTATTGTGAAAACATTGTATCATTGAATCGCGCTATTTAGGCAACTGTGTTGAAGTATTATTAACCATTTGGCACTATTATAGAGTAAACATGCTGCATTATTCTGTTAATACCATACTATATGTTATTTTTTGTAATGTGCACTCTCAGATTGAACAACTTGTATGAAAGGAACATCGGGTAGTGCACAGGATACCATCTATCATAAAGGCAGCTCTGTTCTTATGTCACCCTACTTCTCTAAGTTATTTCTCATCCAGATGACAAGCTTACATAATTAAAAGTTGGAGAAAGGGCAGTGTATGAGTCTTTAAATGTCTTTACCCAACAGGTGAGTACACTTGTGTTGTACATAAGAGCCACTCAAAATCATTTCATCATAGAGGGGACAAATAAATAAATTAATACGGAAAGTATATTCGTAGATCAGAATATGTATTGCAGAACTAGGTTTAATAATTTCATGGTGCCCAAAAAACTACTTTTTGTATTTTATAGCAAAATATGTGAACTGTGGACTTACTATAACTATTCAATGGGCAATTTATTAATGGGTGTAATTGCCACAGTTAGGGGATCATTTCAACTAAGTTTCATAGAATCTAAAAAATAAATGCCCTGATAGGTAATAAAATACAATATTGTTTATTACTATGTTAAAATTAACTGGCTTATTTGATATGTGAAAAATTTTAAGTAGTTTGGAAAAACTTTCTTTAAAGTAATTTTCTCAACTTCTTTTATGGGAAAAATTTTAAAATGCATATAAAAACAAGCTACTAACCTCTTATTAAAAATGTAGTTTTTGTTCTTAAACATAGAAGATTTTTTAATTTGATAGTTCATTGTTTGTTGTGTACATAACTGGCCACCGTTATAGACCATCAGTAGTGGTAGATCTCTTAGGCTGTGTGCACACAGTCAGTATTAGCAGCGTTTTGGACACAGCATATTACCACTGCTTCCAAAACATAAATTCAACAATACAAGCACAGTGGATGGAATTTTTTAAAATCCCATACCCACTGTGCTTCTATTGTACTCAGCGTTATCTCATTTGTGGTGTGGGTTGCCGAGCTTTCGCATCTCCACAGAATGTTAATATATTGCTGCGGAGTCAGATAAAACCTCAGCGGGTGAATGCAGGGAAAAGCTGCTCTTCCCTGAACGCAGATTATGGGCACGCAGCTATGGTCTCCCTGCGTGCACCTGCAGCTTCTTTTAGGTTTGGAGACCTGCAAACCACGTTTCCTGTGCGCTCTACAATAGCGCATATCCTGGACTTGTGTGTTGAGCCGGCGGCTAGTGTTACATGCCGTTAACGGTCCATGCTCAGGCTGAGAAAAACTAAGTTTTAAACGGAATCGTCAACATGAGGGCTGATTCAGGTCTGACCCTAGCCTTAGGCAACAAGTGTAGCACTTGTATGATCTTTGCTTAAAGCTGCTTTCACATTGCGATTTTTTTCCTGTCCGTGGGGATCCTACTTTTTGCAGGACCCCACGGACAGAAAAGAACAGGATCGCATGTGTGCCTCCAAGTGCCATTTATGTGTCCGGGTCCGTGATTTTCATACAGAAAGGGCACTTTCACTTCCGCAATGTATATACATACATTGTGGAAGTGAAATTACGTAAAGCAATGGTTAAAAATAAAAAAAATCTCTTCACCTCTCCGGCGTGTCCCATGATGCCTCCATCTAGCTCCCAACAGCTTAAGGACATGGCGAGGCGCAGCAACCCGATCAGCTGATCAGTCACATGACCAGCATCAGCTGAGCGGTTTAAACCCCGCACCTGCCAAAACCGATCGGCGGGCAGGTCACATGACCACATCAGCTGAGCGATTTAAATCTCCTGCCTGCCGATTGATTTTGTCGGGCAGGAGATTTAAACTGCTCAGCTGATGCCAGTCATGTGACCAATCAGCTGATTAGGTTGCTCCATCCCGCCAGGTCCTTAAGCAGTCAGGAGCTAGATGGAGGCATCGCAGGACACACTGGAGAGGTGAGGAGATTTTTTTTTAATTTTTAACCCCTGCTTTACGTAATTTCACTTCCGCAATGTATTTATATACATTGCGGAAGTGAAATTAGATGGTAAAGAGCAGTTTTAGTGTACTGAGCATGCTCAGTACACTAAAATCGGGTCCGAGAAACGATCAGCTATTTTTTTGGACGCATGCTCCATAGGCGTCATGTTGTTTGCCGCGGATCATGTCAGCCCCGATTCAGTCCAATTTGGTCCACTGTGCCAAAAATCGGAGCAGTCTCCGATTTTGGATACTGCAAAAAATCGGATAGAATCAGGTCTGACAATAGGATGGCAATAAGGCCAAATTCGATTAGATCCGACACCCATAGGGATACATGGAGGCCAAATCTGATCCGTGGCTGTCCGATTTACAACAGACAGCCACGGATGGCAGAAAATCACAATGTATAAGCAGCCTAAGAGTCTGTTAGTGCTGCACTGAAACTGAATAAATTGCTGAAACTGATCAATTTCATAATTCCTGCCCTCTTCTGGTGCTGCAGTGGCAAAGCTGCTTGTACTAGCAGCGTGGGACACAACACAGCTCAGACAAGTGCCTTGTGCATGCCTCTTGTCTAAAATGTCAATCTGCAGGAGTTCACTGCACTCAACAGTGAGCAGAAAATCAAATGGCAGGAACAATGTGTGCTCCTTAAGAGGAATGATTAGCCAACCTCTTAAGGGTGTGTGCCCACATAGTGGTTTAGTGTCGGTTTAGCAGCGAAAACCGCCGGCGGTTTAGCATAGGTTTTATTTAAATTTATGTAAATCATTAGCAGCTTTAGGACTTACAAGTAACCTTATGTAATTTAGAAAACGCTGTGCACACATAGTGGGTTTATGTGAGCGGATCTGCCAAAGGTTGAGCGGTTTCCCAGTGGTTTAGCAACATACAACATGTCAATTCTTCTCAGCGGTTTTTGAGCGTTTCCATGGACAAAATCCACCATAGAAAACTGCCGGAAAAACCGCTGGAAAAACCGACTGTAAAACGCTGTGCACACACTGAAAAAACCGCTGGGAAACCACTGAGAAACCGCTGGAAAACCGCTGGTGACTTCTGAGCTCAGGAGTCTAGGCTCCTTGAATTTTCCAGTGGTTTACTGATGATTTGAACGTCACTAAACCACTATGTGGGCACACACCCTTAAATGGGAATCGTAGTTTCTACAAACTTTGCATAAATCAATTGTAAAGGAGAATATTAGAAACTTTGTAATATATTTAAAAAGTAAAAATGCTTAACAATGTCTGACTCAAGAAAAGACAGACTTCCAGCACAGTGAAGTGTCAAGGTAAATCTTTAACTATACTCTATTAAGAGGTGAAGAAGAGGTAGTGAGGAGCAGATTGAGAACACAAGCAGTTAAGGTACCGTCACACGCTTCAACGTTGAAATGATGTCAGCAATGATCTCGTGGGCGAGTGGTCGTTTCTGACATCATTTCAACATCATTGGTAAGATGTCACACGTCTAGATATCGTGCACAACTCACCCACGATGTTGTGAGCAGGTATCGTTCATAAACCCCGTGAACGATCCCTGCTCATTGCTGTGAATAGGCAAAGTCGTTTGTGACATAGTTATCGCAGTGTCACACAGTACGATGCAGCAGATTGGTTGAGTTGAAATCGTCAGGTTTTTGAACATGTTCATAAACCTGTCAACTCCAACTTAAATAGTTATCTTAGTTGAATTGTTTGCTTACACGCAGCGACGCACTAACGATGTCATTTCAACATCGTGGTACACGTCACTTTAAAACGATGTTGAGAACGATGTTGAGCCGTAACGGGGCCTTTAGAGACACCAAAATATTGTGGCAAACTTTGCAGTAAGTCTTTTTCATCACCCAAGAGCTGGATTCCCATTTACTCTGCTAACTACTGCTGTATAATGTCGTCCTTAGCTTTACTGCTTCTGTTTTTTTGATAACTAAATAATTAGAAGCAGGAATCCATCTCTATGTGCCGATCTTTGTATGTGATATATCATACCAGCTATTTTCCTCTCACCAGCTTGGAGGCACTTACAAATAAAAAGCTATAGGTTGCAGAGGGAAAGACTGGGAAAATGCCATATACAAGTCATTGATAGCCAAAGATAGTTTTCTACCTCATATACTCAGAGACTGCTTATTTTAAAAAAATTACTTTTTTAAGGATAATATGTCATGAGTGTGTCTTGCCCTGATTCTACTTTAGGGGGAGCTTCGTATCATTCTTCTCTTTCACTATAATTACCCAGCCCTGGAATCACTCCATGCCAGATATAGATTCACTACACTGACCACATTGAAGGAGCTCATCTCTGGAAGGCTGAGGTGTTTGTTTCTATTGCAGCAGTCATGTTTTCAACTGGAGAAGATTTGGAACCTTTTTATATTTATTTCCTTGCCTGTGTTGAGTATGTGTTCACTTGCTCTGTTGCCTCTCCACTCCCTTTGAGGGTATGGGGGACATCTAGGTGAGTCATATCTAGGAGTGTAGCAATGTAGGAGACCCAGACATCCCCACCATCATAGGTATTCATGGTGACAATGAAAGACTAAGGACCCCTAGAGTCAGGGTCAGTTAAATTGCCCTGATTCCCTGCTTCCCTACAGTCAGAGCGTGACATAAAATGTCAGTAGTTTTTTGCTATATATTATGATATCACTATGTTGTAAGGGAAAAGAGTCCAGCAATGTGTCTCTTACTGGACTGCTTGAGGCAGTTTTGCTAGAATCCCTGTTACTCTTTTGTAGATGTAGCAGTGCAATGATTGCTGGGCCCTGTATAACCCCATCCACACCTCTGACTGGCAGCTTCCAGTGTACTCTGTACAATATCAGCAAATTGCCATTGGTGGTGATGGGGTTTCACAAATTACCGGGACTTCCTGGCACACCTAATCCTGCAGTAATAATCTCCGACTGATAGAACACTGATCCTATTGAAACTACAGAAAGCTGCACAACATGTGACAAATCCTTGAAATCAGAGTCTCTGCACCTACAAGATGCTGCTATCAGAATAAATAGCAAAAACCTGCTGACAGATTACTTTTAAAGGCTATAGATACCTTTGACAGAAAAAAAGTGATTTTGTTTTCTGTTTTCAATATCACACAATATATCAGCACAGTTTCTGTCCAAAACGTATTTGCACATCATGAGCTTTACTCCTTGTATTTAGTTTTTTATTTGCCCTTCTAGAAGCTTCTAAATGAAGACTATTTAGAGAGTTGCTTAACTTTGTATTTTGTAAGCAAATGAACAATAAGGAATAGTATATATTGCATTAAGAAAGATAATTAAAAAAAAAATCTTTCCTGAGGTTTACACACTTTGAAGAGCATCTCTAACTTTAGGCCCTTGCATATCTATGGATCAGATATGAATTAGCACCATGTAATTCTTCATTTCTTCATAGTGTGATAGGCTGCAAAAAATTGCTAAGCTCCTTTTCACGAGGTGAACTAATGTGCAGGTGCTGGTTTCTGTGACAGCATTGCACGTGCAAATGAACAGACATATACAACTGCTCTTTTAGCACACTATGGTGTGTGTGTGAACATTGAATATGTGAATTTTGTACTGTATAACTGTTATATGTACTGTATTTATAATATTGAGAAGACAACAAGTGCACAATTTGATCAAAATGTATGTGACCATCTACAAGATTCAGGACAACCTCTTGGATGAAAACTTAGACCAAGGGTGAAGAACTCCATGTCTCAATGGTGGCCAACAGGTCGTATTTTCAGGATTTCTCTAGCATTGCACATGTGATAACTGAATCACCTGCACTGTTGATGATTCCAACCCCCGCGCAATACTAAGGTAATCCTGAAAACATGACCTGTTGGTGGCCTTTGAGGCCTGGAGTTCCCCACCCCTGACCTAGACTATCAGACATTTATCACGTGTGGACAAGTGATAAACGGAATTTGGAGAAAATCTAATCAAAGGTGTTTTTACATTTCGGCCAAATTTTCAGCAAACAATGCAGCTTAAAAATACTAACAGTGTACAATATACCCACTGTAAAGATTTAGCTTGGCTATCTGGTTTGCGCGGTCATCACATCACCAAAAGTATATCATTTGTATACTGCGCAGTACTCTGCAACCTGTACTGCTTACCCAAAGTTTACCTTGGGGCGGAAAAGTCCTTCAAGTACCAATTCTATAGGGGGATCATATTCCATACAGTATTTTCCAACATCCCCACATATGTAACCAAAGATTGATCAACAAAATTGTAATCCAATTTAATTTAGTGCAGTTTACATGCCTCAGAGATCATATTGTTTTACGGTAACTTTTCATAACATTGTCAGACAGGAAGTGCTATCATTGACACTGCAATAAAAAGGTTATGGTAACTCCAGCATTGGGAGGTGTCAACAAACAACTGCTTTTCTCACTTGTCCTCTTTGATCAATTGCCAAATATGATTCAAGTCGGCAAAATAACAGGTCACTATTTACATTACCAATATCATGTCTGAGGTGCTCATTTTTTTTATTTACATCACTTAGCCTGTGACCCTTGCAACCAGTTAGTGACCTTAGAAGTCACATGCTATAGACGTCATATAACAGCTCAGACACATGACCAAAGGTGCCAGAAGTGAGATGTGACTGCCCAGATAACTGATTAGCTTCATTAGGCGGCCGTCACACGCTTCAATATTGCGAACGATATCGTTTAAGCGATCTGGTTTTTGATCGCTTAAGCGATATCGTTTGTGCATTGCTGCGTGTAATCAAGCGATTTTACAATGTAAAATAGCTTGATCGTGACATCGCAGATTTGTGAGCCGGAGCTCATATCAAGCGATAATCGCTTGTTCAATCTGCATCATCGTGGTGTGTGACACCACGATGAACGATCTCCCAGCGGCAGAGCCTATGCTGGGAGATGGTATCTATGGTAAACGTCGGGTTACTAAGCACCGCGCGGCGCCTAATAACCCGATGTGTAACATAGTTACCAGCGATCTCGCTGGCCCACATCGCTGGTGAGTCTGTCTGTGTGACAGCTCACCAGCGATGTGAGTGATATTGTTAGCGATCGCGCGTGCACGTGATCGCTTACAATATCGCTCACGATATTGTAGCGTGTGACGGCCGCCTTAGACAAATACGTTAAGAATAATAGACCATGAAAACTGCCTGAATGTCAGTGCTCAATCATCAGGGAATGAGATATTTTTTGTTGTTTTCCCAGAACTGCACATATTTTACTTTTATTTCCTCTCCGTCATGATAACCCCTTAACTGTTTTGTAAGAATTTGGCAATCTAAATACTTTTTAATCTCTTATACAAATAATTATAGGAATTTTAAAATTTACATTGGGAGGAAACAAAGCAGGAAATAATTTCCATTCTAAAATGTTTAGCTATCATATGAACGATGTGTCCTCAAACAAAGTTAAACAGTCATGGTCATACTTTTGAGATTGACACCAATTTTGTTTTGCATAGTTTACTGCTGCAGTGTTCTGTAGATCTTTTGATGGTGTGAGGTAGCAACCGGGGAACCCGCTTGCATAACGACAAAACACGTGTTTATAAGTTTAACCAATGTCTACCCGTTTATTTTTCACATATAATAACATAACCCGGGTAGCATGTTGAACACATATCACATTGCTTATAAACACTTTACATAAATACATCATACATTACATAGAACATTGCACATATACATTCACAATAACCCGGGACCTGTAACCACGACTCTCTCCCCATTGGAGCTCTAACACCTGCTCCCGGGGTAGCTACGGCCTCCGGCCTACTTACACATCTTACAGTACATTTATAATAAATACATGTGTTATATTTCGACGATGACCCCTCCGGGTTCATAACAGGGATTGAGCAACCTGAGTACCGGGTATGTCATGTATCCCCAAGGGGCTCCTTCCTGGACATATCTCCGCCTACGTCCCGGTCAGAGTCCACCTGGTTCAACCATGGTGTCCCCACTCTAGGAGCCCTTTTAACCCCTGCTTCTGACCTTCGTTACATACGCCTCAACGGGCCCTGTGGGTCCCAATGGCGGTTCCTGCCGCCTGGCTTTAGTCACCCAGCTTGATGACATAACATTACCCCGTAGTCAGGATTCCTGCCTGACCGGGCCTTACATACTATGTGTGATCCATCATTCAAACGTCCATGGATCACATACATTTCTTCCACACGCTCACAGCCCATCATCCATGGACTGTGGCTCCTCCATGGCCCATTACAGGGACTGGCAAACCATAGTACACGGGAACCTCATCCGTTACCTACTAGGAGCCCTATTACCCCTGTGTCTGGCACCACAGGCACACCCCACACCATTAGAGGCCGTGGTTGAGGGATGGGTACCCTCTGCAAGCAGCAGGGCAAGCCTCCCTCTCGTCCCACAGGGACGGAACGCCTCCAACATCATCCATACTGGCTGGGTCACTTTCTCCCCACATTATTATACAATGTTCTTACATAGGTCATCATCTTACATTCAGGGCAATTGCCTAAGCCCCTACATACATCAACGGGTCCTTTACCGACTGCCTAGTCGGACCCAATAGCGGTTATGCCCACCTGGCATTACTCACACACAGCTCACTCCGTTACACGGGAACCACTGTTTTACCGGGCACGGATCCGGGTCTCGCTACCTGTGTCACGGTCCACCAAGCGTCCCCCAAGGCTCCTTTCCCGGACGTGGTTCACCCCACGCCCGGACCAGTCTCCACCAGGTTCAGCCACGGCTTCCCCACCAGGTGCTATCACAACCACGGACCCTGGCACCGGCCTGGAGCTAGCATGCTCCCTTCATTCACACAGAGCCTCCGGACTGATCTGCACTTGGCTGGTCTCAGCTTCCATCTGAATCTCTCAGCACGAGTCTCAGCTTCCATCTGAATCTCTGAATGAATCTCTCAATCACTCAGCTGGCTGCCTCTTATCGTGCCAGCCACTCCTACATGGACACACCCCCTTAGCTGCTGGTAATCAGCCTTTCACACAGCTCAGATTAACTCCCTGTGTTCCGGGTTGTCAGCACTCAGCCCTTACATCCCTTTTCCTTAGGGCTTCCTCGATCTTATGAGCCACTCATTAGTAACATGAAACCTTGTGTTCAAAGTTGGTTCACACAGCATTGTCACAGTCAAACCGGCCAGTGTGCACAGGATCATACCCTGATCCTGCATGTGATGCGCCCCGGCCATGAGGATCATGCCGGCGGTGCCTCACAATGGTTACTGAAGCACAATTATAAGCATATAATAAGTTTTTGAACTTTTATAAACAAATATATCAAGTTTATGGAAAGACTAAACATTTAAAGTGTTGACTCAAATTTTTTCGACTTGTTCAATCCACCCTGGCATCTTGATATCAGCTTCTGGTCTTAATCCTGACTGATGTCTACCCATTTGTGCACAAGTACTTACAATTTATCACAGTTTCTGTGTTTTTGTTTTCCCCCCCTGCTTCTTAATATTGGCCACATATTCTCAAAGGGATTGAGACTTGTGGACTTTCCAGGTCATGGACCCAAAGGTTTCATCACTGAGCTACTTAGTTATTAATTTTGCCTTTAGATATTATGCTACTTTATGGTGGAAAAAAAACATTGTTCATTACCACATTAAGTCTGGACCCTTGGGTGAAGTTGCTGTTGGGTGATGTTTTTATACAATTTTTTATTTATGGCAGTGTTGTTAGGTATAATTGTGAATGAGCCCACTATATAAATAAAAAACAACACAACACATGAATGGTCTCGGGATGCTTTATTGTTGGCATAACACAAGACAGACAAATAGTAGTCTTCACTTTTTCTCCTCCCTTCCATCTCTCCTCCAGATGTCCCAAATAGTCTGAAGGGGCCTGGCTTTATCAGAAATAATAAATTTGTCCCAGTCCTCTGCAGGTTAATCCCTGTTTATCTTTTAGAATGTCTGTTTTTCATTAGGAAAAGTGTCTATATTTTAATGCTTTTCTTTGATACCAGGCCAGGAGGCCAGTCTCTAAAAGCTTTTGACTCATGGTGCTTGTGACACGCCCTGCCAGGGCCGAGGGTACTCAGAACTGGGCCGGATAGTTCTTTAGGGAAGTCACGGGGGTCGTCACTCCTACAACTATTACTCTCCTTTAATTCTATTGGTCTTCTTATATGGGCTAAAGGGACCTTTTCATTCCTCTAGGCTTTAGGGACTGGGTGGTCAGAATGCCAAAAGAATCTTCTAAATAACTTTTTATTTAGGCTGTTTTCACATTGCGATTTTCTTGGATCCGTGGCTGTCCATTGTAAAATGGACAGCCACAGACTTGATTTGGCCCCTATGTGTACCTATGGGCAACGGATCTCATTGGATTTGGCCTTATTGCCATTCGATTTGTGTCGGATCCGATTCTGTCCGATTTTTTGCTGTACCCAAAATCAGAGACTGCTCCAATTTTGGGCACAGCAGACCAAATCAGACAGAATTGGATCAGACATGATCCGAGGCCACTAACATGGGGGCCTATGGAGCACTGGTCCGAGAAAAAACAGGATTGTTTCTCGGACACGATTTTAGTGTACTGAGCATGCTCACTACACTAAAACTGCTCTGTTCCCCTTTAATTTCACTTCCGCAATGTATATACATATATTGCAGAAGTGAAATGAAGTAAAGTAAGGGTTAAAAGTACAAAAAAAATCCTCACCTCTCTGGCGTGTGCCCCACGCCGTCTAGCTCCCAAGGCTTAAGGACCTGTCGTTTCCGTGGCAACTCGATCAGCTGATGTGGTCACATGAGCACATCAGCTGATCGGGTTGTCACATGACCGCATCAGCGTTTAAATCTCCCGCCTCCTGATCAATTTTGGCGGGTGTGGGATTTAAACCGCTCAGCTGATGGGGTTGCCACGGCCTTAAGCCCCGGGAGCTAGATGTAGCGTTTTGGGGGACACGTTGGAGAGGTGATCATATATATTTTTTATTTTTAACACTTAAGTTCACTCCCGCAATGTATATATGTACATTGCGGGAGTGAAAGTGCCTGGCTTGCCTGCACTTTGCTGGCTCGGGCTATCCGTGTCTGGATCTGTAAAAATCACGGACTTGGACACAGAAATGGCATCCGGAGGTCATCTCCGGTGCGATCCTTTTCCTGTCCGTGGAATCCTACAAAAAGTAGGATCCCCATGGACAGAAAAAAAAAGCAATGTGAAACCAGCCTTAGGCTGGGGTCACAGTTGACATGCGTTTTTTAGTGCCTTTAAAAACTCATGCGTTTTAACATACATTTTGTCATGTCAGCATGAGTTTTTTAAGGTGTGTGATGGCTCCCTGCGTTTTTGGTTGCGTTTTTAAATCTGCACCCAAAAATAGTGCATGTACTATTTTTTTGTGCGTTTTGAAAAACGCATGCGTTTTTATAACATGGGCCCCTATGGAAAACATAGCAAAAACGCATGTACAATTAGTACCATTTAGTGCCATTCAAAAACGCATGCGTTTTCCATAGGAGCCCATGTTAAAAAAACGCATGCGTTTTCTAAAACGCTTGCGTTTTTTTAACATGGGCTCCTATGGAAAACGCATGCGTTTTTGAATGGCACTAATTGTACATGCGTTTTTGCATGTGTTTCCCATAAGGCCCCATATTAAAAAACGCATGCGTTTTTGGAAATGCACCAAAAACGCATAGTACTGTCACACATGCTTTTTTGCTATTAGGGCATGCGTTTTTTAACATGGGGGCCTACGGGTGCGTTTTTTACATGCGTTTTTGAAAACGCAGGTCTCCAATAACGCATGTGAAAAATGCAACTGTGACCCCAGCCTTACAGAGAATGTGTCTTAGGCTGGGGTCACACATAAGCCCTCAGTCAGTTTTTGGCTTCAGTTTTGTCATTTTTTTTTTCTAAGTCCAAAAACTGACAGAAAAACGCATTGGGTGTAATAAACACCCTGTGCGTTTTTCTCTGGAGCTCAAAACATTGCCCTGTCCGTTTTTGAGCCAAAAACGCAGTAAACAGCGTTTTTGGCATCAGTTAAAAAACGCATGCGTTTTTATGCGTTTTTTTTAACATGGGGCCCTATGGGAAACGCATGCGCAAACGCATGGCATATATAGGCACTTGCGTTTGCGCATGCGTTTGCACGCATGCGTTTTTTCTGAAAAAAATTACTAAGTCCAAAAACGTACAGGAGTGCAGGAGACACAAAAAGCACCCTATAAAAAACGGATTGGTGATGAAAATGACTTCCAAAAACGGATTTCTATGTGTGAGGCTGGGGTCACACATAAGCGCTCAGTCCGTTTTTGGCTTCAGTTTTGTCATTTTTTTTTTTCTAAGTCCAAAAACTGACAGAAAAACGCATTGGGTGTAATAAACACCCTGTGCATTTTTCTCTGGAGCTCAAAACATTGCCCTGTCCGTTTTTGAGCCAAAAACGCAGTAAACAGCGTTTTTGGCATCAGTTAAAAAACGCATGTGTTTTTATGCGTTTTTTTTAACATGGGGCCCTATGGGAAACGCATGCGTTAACGCATAGCACATATAGGCATCTGCGTTAACGCATGCGTTAACGCATATGCGTTTTTCATGAAAAAATGACTAAGTCCCAAAAACGTTCAGAAGTGCAGGAGGCTCAAAAAGCACCCCAAAAAAAACGGACTGGTGATGAAAAGGACTTCCAAAAACGGATTTCTATGTGTAACCCTGGCCTTAGGCTAGGGTCACACTTGCATTTGCAATCCAGTTACTGGATCCAGTTTTTCATCCTGAAAACCTGATCAGGTACCTGACCCATAGACTCCAATGTTAACAATTGTTTGCCAAAGTGCAATCTGTCTATTGGATCCAGTTTTTGAGAAGTCAGGTTTTAATAGGGTCTGCAACATTTTTTGGTCTTTTAGCAAAACCTGATCAGTTTTTTAACATAGGATCCTATGGGAACCTGATCCAGTACCTGATGGTACATATAGGTACCATCAGGTACCTGATCAGGTACCTGATCCGGTAAAAATGCCTCCAAAAAGACAAGGGGAAAAACTGGATCCAGTAATGCATCCAGTTACTGGATGCATGCTCCCAAGTGTGATCCTAGCCTTAAACCTTAGATTCCTCACAGTATCCACCTTTTATTAATGAAAGCTTTACACAGCCTGCAGTACTGCGCTACCCCCATTTTTACGTGCATATAACCTTATGTACCTGTCCTGTATCCGTTTTTGTTAACATTTGTAATTCTCTCTTTACCACAAAAATCGAACTACTTCATTGTTTTTGTATTGCTGTGTGCTGCTAGCATTGTCCATTGTCAGTGTCAATATTCTTACCAAATGCCTTTTATTACTATAAATTAAAAAACGTAACGTATGATATAGGCCAGGGTTACACATAGAAATCCGTTTTTGGAAGTCCTTTTCATCACCAGTCCGTTTTTTTTGGGGTGCTTTTTGAGCCTCCTGCACTTCTGAACGTTTTTGGGACTTAGTCATTTTTTCATGAAAAACGCATATGCGTTAACGCATGCGTTAACGCAGATGCCTATATGTGCTATGCGTTAACGCATGCGTTTCCCATAGGGCCCCATGTTAAAAAAACGCATGCGTTAACGCATGCGTTTTTTAACTGATGCCAAAAACGCTGTTTACTGCGTTTTTGGCTCAAAAACGGACAGGGCAATGTTTTGAGCTCCAGAGAAAAACGCACAGGGTGTTTATTACACCCAATGCGTTTTTCTGTCAGTTTTTGGACTTAGAAAAAAAAATTAACAAAACTGAAGCCAAAAACGGACTGAGGGCTTATGTGTGACCCCAGCCATAGGGTAGGGTCACATTGGAAATCTAAATTGCATTCACCGCATCCGGATCCGGATGCGGTGAATGCAATGCCGGTCCCACACATTTTTTCTCAAAAATGTGTGCATAATACCGCACTGCGGTCACCGGATGGCTCAGGATGTGTAATCCTGAGCCATCCGGTAACCGCATAGCTTGCAGTTCCCGATCGGCAAAGTTAATAAAGATTTAATTTGAGTACCGAAATGACTGTTAGAGGTCTGTAGGGGGGCTTAGACCCCCCTACAGACCGGGCGGGCCACTTCTATAGTGTGTTCTTCTACAATTTTACCTATGGCACGGGCTGATCTGAGCTCCGTGCATGTGATCCAAATATCCCCCCTCCCCTATCACTATACAGGGGTGCATACACCCCTCTAGTACAGTACTGCTTTATTTAAGTTATAAACAGCAAGAATTGTCCCAATCGGAAGATAAGTATATATTTACATGTTCCGTAGGCAGAGTCCACTGATTTCCATGGGCGGGGCTGTGTGCAGTAGCCTCCGCCCGCTCCTTCTTGATGGCCGCCCCCTCTGGCCGTAATCCAGTGTTGTGGGGGTGCCGAGTCGTTAAAGGGGCGTGGCTAACCATGTGCCGCGGTTAGCCACGCCCCTTTAACGACGTGCCCGCCCTCACAACACTGGATTACGGCCAGAGGGGGCGGCCATCAAGAAGGAGCGGGCGGAGGCTACTGCACACAGCCCCGCCCATGGAAATCAGTGGACTCTGCCTACGGAACATGTAAATATATACTTATCTTCCGATTGGGACAATTCTTGCTGTTTATAACTTAAATAAAGCAGTACTGTACTAGAGGGGTGTATGCACCCCTGTATAGTGATAGGGGGAGGGGGATATTTGGATCACATGCACGGAGCTCAGATCAGCCCGTGCCATAGGTAAAATTGTAGAAGAACACACTATAGAAGTGGCCGCCCGGTCTGTAGGGGGGTCTAAGCCCCCCTACAGACCTCTAACAGTCATTTCGGTACTCAAATTAAATCTTTATTAACTTTGCCGATCGGGAACTGCAAGCTATGCGGTTACCGGATGGCTCAGGATTACACATCCTGAGCCATCCGGTGACCGCAGTGCGGTCCCTGGAAACGCTGCGAAAACTGCTGCCTGCATGATTTTAAACGCAGGCAGCAGTGCCGGATCCGGCCACCGGATGGCTTGTGAAGCCATCCGGTGTTTTGCATAGGCTTCCATCAGGAGCCTTTCCTGGTCCGGTTTTGAGCTTTTTTAAAGCTCAAAACAGGATCAGGATTTTAAACAAAAAACGCCAATGTGACCCTACCCATACTCTTGCTTCTTTCAACTCCTGTTCTCTCATTAATACATATCCATTACATATTACGGAGGTGTGCTTTGGGTCACTGCCCTGTTGCTATACAAATTATGATCCCACTAAGTTAAAATCAAATGGGATGAAATGCCATTGTAGAATGAAATGGAAGCCATACCATGTAAATTCCATCAATTTGAAATTACGGTAATAAACATCAGTGTCACTAGGAAAGCATCCCAACCCTGCCTCTCCCCATGTCTCATGGTGAGCATCAAACATGTAGAAATTATATGCCCATCCTTTCTGCGTGTCAAAAAAAACATGGCAGTTACTACCAAAAGAAAATCCAAAAAATCTTTAATTTTGACTACAGTACAGATTTCCATTGATTTAATGTCCAGTCCTTCAGTCCTTCAACTATGTTGCTTGGCCAATCAAGTCTCTTTTTGAGTGCAGTCCTAAGTAGCTTATTTGCAGTAATTGGATCATAGAGGTTTTTGAGACTGCCCTTGACTATAGAATACAAATTGCTAGAATACTTTAATTCTAGCAATCTTCTAGATTGATTTACCTTCATGCCTTAAATTAATGATGACAGTTACTTATTTGAATAGGTCTTGCCATACTAAGGGCCACTTTACACACACCAACTTATCTGTCCAACTTCTGACCAACTTACTGGTTGCAGTGAAATCATGGACACATTGCGCCATTTTGTGGCTCTGTACAAATGGAACAATGTGTCCATGATTTCACTGCAACCAGTAAGTTGTTCAGAAGTTGAACAGATAAGTTGGTGTGTGTAAAGTGGCCATAAGGGTACCGTTACACGTTGCAACATTGCATGCAATTTCACTGGCAATTTGCTGGTTGCAGTGAAATCATGGACACATTGTTCTATTTTGTTGCTGTGTACAAATAGAACAATATGTCCATGATTTCACAGCAACCAGCAAATTGCCAGTGAAATTGCATGCAATGTTGCAATGTGTAATGGTACCCTAACTGGGCCTTATGTGAAAGCTATTTTCAGAGTAAATTAGAGGTATTTTTGAAAAATCTAAGGGTACTGTATGGTCCCTTTACACGCGGCCATAGGAAGGTAGGAACAGGCAGGCATCGGACACAATTGTGCCTGTTGCCTTGAAAAGACCACGATGTGGCGGCGTGTAATTCAGGACTTTCCTTCCTGTGTCTTCCCTGAAGGAAGGAAAGTCCTGAATTACACGCAGCCACATCGTGGTCTTTTCAAGGCAACAGGCACAATTGTGTCCGATGCCTGCCTGTTCCTACCTTCCTGTGGCCGCGTGTAAAGGTACCATTACACGTCGCAACATTGCATGCAATTTCACTTGCAACTTACTGGTTGCAGTGAAATCATAGACACATTGTTACATTTGTACACGGCAACAAAATGGAACAATGTATCCATGATTTCACTGCAACCAGTAAGTTGCAAGTGAAATTGCATGTTGCGACGTGTAAAGGTACCCTAAGATTTCATGGCTTTGTCGCATTCATTCTGAATTTAAAATTTGCATAATACAATAAAAATGAGGTAAAGCATTGCACAAACAGGTGTGTCTAATCTTTTGACTGTGATGGTACCTTTACACGCCACTACTGGACGGTGGCTACAACCGGGTACTTCACGTGCACGAGCACGCACAAACGGTTGCAAACGGTAATCGCACCACCTTTACACACCGCAACAAGGTGCGCTACAGTAGGTTACATCTATCTCTAGATACACCACCGGTGTCTCAAGTTACCTTCTGCCGAGCACCTTACCTCATTTACACACCGCTACAACAAGCTAATATGGGCGGACCTGGTGCAGCAGGACAACACATAGGCGTGCCACAATTGTGGATTACGAGATGTCCGTACGCTGATAGGACAAAGCAAGAACAACATGATTGGGCAGGCATCGCAGGAGGCTGTTTAATACATGACGCTCGAGCAATTCTGTAGTGTGACTGGTCAGCTCCTTAAATATGCCTCCCTATGCAGCGACTACCAATCGTAATGCAGGAGCTTCCTCCAATGATCGCTGATGGGGAGCGGTAACCCGGAGCCCGTGTCACGCCCCAGCTACATACCAGGTACATAGGCTGGTGTCCAGACATCCCTTCTGTTGCTTCTTTACACGCCGATACAGGTCGCTACAATCGCCTGTGTAGCCACCTGTTTCAGGGCAGTGCTCGGAAACAGGTGCCGCTACTGCCGGGTGGCTACAACCGTCTTCACACGCCGCTACCACGGGTTGAATTGCTGGTGCAAGATACATTTCTCGCATGTATCCGGTTGTAGCCACCGTCCAGTAGCGGCGTGTAAAGGTACCATTAGGGTACGGACACACTGTCGTGAAAGTCGGACAACTGCAATGCAAGATTTTCTCGCATTGCAGTCGGACCAATGTTAATCAATGTCCAAGAGCAAATTTCCGAGTTCGGGCATTTTTTTCTCGTCCGCTTCATGAACAAGAAAGCAGTCGCAACATGCTGCGACAGTATGCAATTCATGCGCGACACTCGTCAATGCAAGTCTATGGGTCCAACAAAACTCACGGACCACATAAGGACCGCACGCGGACAGCACAGGGACAGCATAGGGAGAGCGATTTTAACATGGTGTTTCTCACTGGAAAAGGTTAGACAGGATTAGTGATGGGCGAATCCTAAACTACTCGGAATCGCTAGACTCTGATGAGTCTGAGTCCAGGACTCGCTACTCGTTGCTAGTCTAGCGATTCCAATGTTAATGAATGGGGAGGCGAGTATTGCAGTGATTCCTCTGCTGCCGGACCCTATAAGGGGTCTGGCAGCAGAGGAAAAACCTGCAAATCCCCATGTTATTCTTTTAAAGCCAGCGGCAAAAAGCCGCTGGCTCTTAAAGAATAGTAAAAAAAAAAATAAAGGATTGAACTGGGGGAGGGGTAGGGGGGGAGGGTGGAGAGAGTGGGGAGGGTGGGGGGTGCACCGGACCGGTCGGCTACTTACCGCTGCCTCCGCCGGCGCCGGCTGCAGCCTCGCTCCCCGTCTCTCTGCTGCTCTTTCCGGAGATTCCCGAACACTGACAGAAGCAGTGAATAAATTAACTTCCGTCACTGCTCGGGAATCTCCAGAGCAGAGCGAGTCTGGCTGACAGCAGAGTTCAGCTCAGGTCATAATGACCTGAGCTGAACCCTGACTGTTTAGTCAGTTCTCAGCTCTGCTACATCCCTGTCTGTCTAAGCACAGACAGGGATGTAGTAGAGCTGAGATTGCGTTTTGGACTACGTCGGATGGAAGAGGATTTTTTTAATTAAAGATGGAGTCCCTAATGTCTTTTTTTTTTATTTCTAATAAAAAAAATTTTCTCTGTGTTGTGTTTTTTTTAAAACAATTTAATAGAAATTCATGGCGGTCATGTCTAATATTGGCGTGACCGCCATAAATTTCGGGATTAGGGCCAGCTGATAATACAAAGCTGGCCCTAACCTCTTTATTACCCAGTGAGCCACCGCCACCAGGGCCACTGGAAGAGCGGGGTTCAGCGCCAGAGGATGGCGCTTCAATGAACGCGCCATCTTCTGGGGCGGCTGCGGGCTGCAATTTGCAGCAGGGGTGCCCAGAAAGCTTGGGCCTCCCTGCGCTGCGGATTCCAGCCCCCAGCTGCTTAGCTGTACCTGGCTAGACATAGAAATTGCGCGGAGCCCTACGAATTTTTTTTTATTATTTCATGAAATTCATGAAATAATAAAAAAAATGGGCTCCCATATATTCTTGTGTCTGGCCAGGTACAAATTGGCACCTGGGGGTTGGGGGCAGCCCGTCGCTGCCTGCTGGATCCGGCTGGTTCCAGAAATACGGTGAAGCCCACGTCAAATTTTTTTCTGACAAATCCATAAAACAATATAAATAAAAGGGACTGCATCTTTATTAACCCCTGGACCATGGGCGAGGGGTTAATAAAGATGCAGTCCCATTTTTAGGATTGTTTCATTGATTTTTCAGAAAAAAAATAACGTGGGCTTCGCCGTATTTCTGGGACCAGCCGGATCCAGCGGCAAGTGACGGTAGATCGGGTTCACCTGTCTCCCACTGCTGCTTCTGGGACCGCCTATTAAGATAATTACATATTCACTGCACTGTCAGACAAATAGCCAATCAGAGAAGCTCACATTGTTTGAGAGCTTCTGTGATTGGCTGTTGTAGTCAGAGTGCTTTTCCTCAACCTGGACAGTGATTCTGCTTGGTTGCCGTACACATTAGTGTAGGGCAACCAACCTGGCATTATAGGTGTGAAATAAATAAATATAAAAAAAAAAAATTTGTGGGGCTTTGCAGCAATTTTAAGCCTAGCCTGATGAAAGCAGACAGCTGTAAGCTGCCACCCTCAGCTGCCTAATTTTCCCTTCGGTGACAAAACAAATGCATGGGCTTCGCCCTATTTTTCATTGCCATCAAAGGTAAAACTAGGCAGCTGAGGGCTGGTATTCCCAGCGGAGTGAGGGCCCATGGTTATAGGGCCACCCCAATCTAAAGAGCAACAGCCCACAGTTGCCCCTGAAAATGGCGCATTAATAATAAGCACCTTTTCCAGGCGCCTTACCAGGCTCTTCCAACGGCCCTGGTGGCAGTGGCACTCTGGGTAATAAAGGGGTTAATACCAGCTTAGTTAATGCAAGCTGGTATTAAGCCCGAGATTCTTAATGTCAGGCCAAGCTTGACCTGGCCATTAAGAATCTCCAATAAATGGTTAAAAGATAGACTCCACACAGAGAAAAAGTATTTATTAGAACTGAAGACACAGTCACCCTTAGGCTAGGGCCACACTGAACAGTGCACCCACGTTAACCGAATGTCGTTACAGCAGAGCCCAGCCTGCTGTAATGCACACTGTTAATGTCAGGTGCTTCCTGTGAATGCTGCTCCATAGTAACCCGATGTTTACTATGGATACAGTCACACAGGAAGCCCCAGGCAGTGCGCTTTTGCAGGACGCACAGGAAAACGTTGCTGACAATGTTTTCCTGTGTGTCCTGCAAAAGCATACTGCCTGGGGCTTCCTGTGTGGCTGTATCCATAGTAAAGTTCGGGTTACTATGAAGCAGTATTCACAGGAAGCACCCGACGTTAACGGTGTGTTACAGCAGGCTGGGCTCTGCTGTAACGGCATCCGGTTAACGTGGGTGCACTATTCAGTGTGGCCCTAGCCTTAGAGACTCGATTACTCCCCTTTACAGCTCTCCAGGATCCTGGTCTTCTTTCTTCTCTCTTCTTTCTTCTGCCTTCTTTCTTCTACAAATGTTCTACAAAAATTGTTGCATTCATAGGAGACGATAATTTCTGCTGTTCAGTGTGGTTTTAATGCACTGCTCATCAATTGGACAGTCTCAGCTTCATGTCCCTTAAGGTGACTAGTAAAAACAATAAAAAGTAAAAAAAAATTACAATTTTTATTGTTTTATATTTAATTGTGTAAAAGGAAGGTGATTTGAACTTTTGTGTTTTTTTATTGTTTTCATATTTTGAAAAATGTTTTTTTTTACTTCTATTGCTTTTACTAGTCACCTTAAGGGACTTGAAGCTGAGACTGTCCAATCACTTGTGCTGTACTGAGCAGTGCATTAGAAGCGTACTGTATAGCACAAATCATCCTTTCCTATGAATGCCTGTATAAAAATACACATATTTGGTATTGCCGTATTCAGAAATGCTCAATCTATCAAAATATACAATACATTTATCTGATCAGTAAACTGCATAACAAAAAAATTTAAATGACCAGAATTCAGTTTTTTTTGGCGCTGCAAAATTACAATAAAATGCAATAAAAGGTGATAAAAACATTGAATAGAAATCAAAATGGTATAATTAAAACCGCCAGTGCTGGATGCAAAAAATAAACCCTCACACAGACCAAGATCTCCCAAAAGTGAGAAATATGTGAATCTCGGAAAATGCTGCCTAAAGTGCAATTTTCCACGTACATAATAAAAAACTACAGTATTTTTCGCTTTATAAGACACAACAGATTATAAAACGTATCCCAAATTTGGTGAAGGAAAGGAGAAAAAAAAATAATTTTTAATGTTAAATGGGGTCCATCTTATAATGCCAATGTATGTCTTACAATCAGTATATATGTCCCTCATCCCTCATTGTGGTACATGACCCCCCCATCCTTGTATGTATACCTAACCATCCTTGTACTTGACCCCCCACCCCCCATTCTGGTATGTATATCCCCGATCCTGGTGTAAGGCCCCTCCATGCTGAAAATGGCCCCCTATGACAATACATAGCCTCCTGTGATGGTACTTAGCCCCCAGTGATGGTACATAGCCCCCCATCCTGGATATGGCCCCTACTGATGGTACATAGCCCCCCATCCTGAATATGGCCCACAGTAATGGTACACATAGCCCCACATCCTGGATATGACCCCCAGTGATGGTACACATAGAACCCCATCCTGGCTATGGTCCTCAGTGATGGTACATAGCTCCCCCATTCTGTATATGACCCCCAGTGATGGTACATAGCCACCATCCTAGATATATCCCCCAGTAATGGTACATAGCCCCACATCCTGGATATGGCCTTCCCGTCCTACTCTAACCCCACCCCATCATGCACTCACCCACTTTATATCCTGGATATGCCCCACAATCACTGTATATGTCTCCATGCTGGAGCACACATTAAATAATAAATGCTGTAACTTACCCTCTGCCACCCCCTGCTTGTAGCTCGCCGCCTTCTTGCTGTCTCTGTGCCTGGCATCCGATCATGTTACCAGGGCCCACAGTGATGACGTCATGGCTGTGTTCCCCAATCACATGATTGGCACAGAGACAGGAAGAAGGGAGCAAGCTGTAAGCAGAGAGCGGCAGAGGGTAAGTTACAGCATTTATTATTTTAAAGTGTGCTCCTGCATGGGGGCGTATAGAATGATGGGGGAGGAATATCCAGGATGGGGTTGGGGTTATAGCAGGCTCATATAATATGTGCTGCTCCTCCTGCCCATCTCTCAAGGTAGCTTCAGCACTGAGATGTGGAAAGCAGGATGCTGTGAATATTATATGAGCAGAATGAGAGGGGGCATGTGACCATGGGCTGCCTCTGCAACCGGCAGCCAGCCTCCTGCAGCTCCCGGACACCAGTCCAGAGCCACTGCCTCCCCTACAGTACGGAAATATATATTCGGATTATAAGACGTACCCCCTACTTTCCCCGAAAATTTGGGTGAACAATAGTGTGTCTTATAATCCGAAAAATATGGTATATATGTTAGCCATTTAAGAACTCAGACTACCCTGGGGAATCAGCATAATGCCATCTCAGTTTTACTATATAGTGAGCATAGTAAATAAAATAAATAATGGTGGATTTTCACTTTTTTTGGAATGTCATCACACTTGTTTTCTTTGTTTTGTTTTTCTTTGTTTTCTTTTTTACCAGTAGTGTTATTAAATAGTAGAACTTGTCTTGCAAAAAAAAAACAACCCATATGGCTAATGTGGTGCCCCACATGGTCAGGCATCACAATGGGGTATTGCACTCGTAAAAGTAGTGTAATTTTCCTCTGCTGCAGGTGGATACTAGGCTTGTGGGTGGGACCCATTCCTGCACTCCCACATTAGAGTAGTGGTGGGAGGTTACTCCTGGGAGGCAGATATATTCTCCTCTAGGGATAGTAGAGATAAGAGAGAGTGAGGAGAAGGGAGTTGGAGAGAAGTCGAGGAGGAGTGTGGAGCGAGGCGGAAGGTTTAACTGGACAGCTCTATGTGATCCGGAGGGAAGATGAGAGAGGATCCTGAGGGGTTCCTGAGAGAGGGTAACTGACGCATGAGTCTGGGCCCGAGAGAAAAAGGGGGAACCCCAGCGTGGAGCAACCATACTCCAGGGAATTCCCCAGTCCACCATGGAAACGCCGGACCCGAGGAAATGGCCAGAGTCCACCACTGAATTCGTCAACCGGCTGCTGCGGTCTGTTCACTGCCAGACTGAGTGGTCTGCCTGCTTCTTCACCACAAGGGAGGGGAGCCCCAAAACTTCCTACAAGGAGCCATTGGGTACAGACTCATCCTAGGCAGGGAAGAAAGGACACGGGTTCGTCAACTAAGGGTACCTTTACACGCGGCTACATTTCTAGGGTGGCTACAGGTAACGTACTATTTGCAGTGAAATCATGGAGAGATTATTCCATTTGTACACAGCAACAAGATAGAACCTTGTCTCCATGATTTCACTGCAACCAGTAAGTTACCTGTAGCCACCCTAGAAATGTAGCCGCGTGTAAAGGTACCCTAAGGCATACCACGGGTACCACCATACCACCTGGCATCCACTTAAAGCAACCCATAGAGCTACCTGTTTCTTTAACAACTTTTGCTGAACTGTGGACTTGTATGCTGATGACTGTTTACAGTAAAGTACCCGGGAGAGTAACTGCCTCCGTGTCTTTGTGCTGCAGAATTCAACCTGTTTGCTTACAGGGATGCTGCCCCGGAGGACCAGCTCTACCTGTAGGGAGCTTTGCCATCCTTGCCGTGAAACCATTGCCCTCCGGAGGACTGTGGCGACGCTGGTGATCCCTCACGAAGTACTGCAGGTGGCGTCACGTGACAATAACTCTTATCCCCTGTACATAACCCCTCTATTGAAGTGTCACCCAGGCCACGGGGCTCAGGTGCTGCCACCCGTGTCATCCCCGTGAAAACCCCTCCGAGCGTGATACCCGAGTACCCCAGGGCCTGGGGCTCGACATATATTTCTGGTGCTCACGAACAGGATCTCGTGCCCGGTATAACCGGACACTGTGTGCCTTGGACCTTTGAAATGAACTTTTCCCGCCTTTGCTTGGCGCCAAAAATGGGTTCCCACCATCACTGCAGGGGAACCCAAGATGGCGCCGTAGCCATGTACTAAACACCATGTGTAGGCCCAGGGGTGTGCCTCAGCCCCTAGAAGAAGGAGGGCCAAGACGGAGGCGCCAAAAAGTGTGGCCGCCCCGATTGCCATCAATCAATCAGGGGGGCGGCCCACAGGAAGTGCTCCGGGAGAGGTTGCCGATAAAGAGGCAAACCGGAAGAGAAGGACAGAACGAGCAAGGATCCTTTATACCCGGCAGCATGGCGGCACCCCGTTGGAGAGACATCATGCGCGAGTTTGAAGAACAGGCCAGAGCCGCACAAGGAGACCCGGCAGCGGCGTCCCTCTTATCACTAGAGGGGGATGCTGACTACTTGAGAGACAATTTTGGACGGCTCCGCCAGAACATGGAGGAAGCCCTGGAGTGGATGTGCCGACAGTGGAATGCAGAGAGGGCCTGTGAACTGATGACTATGAGAGAAGGCCAAGAAGCGTGAGAGGCAGCGGTAGCAGTACAAGCAGTCGTGGAGCATCGAGCCTCCTTACCACCCGTCCCACCACCCGTCCAGACCCGGCACGCAGGGACCCAGACTGTAACCCCTGTAGAACCACCGTCCCATATCCGCATCTGTCTCCGGATAGAGCCAGCACAGCCGTCCCCAGCAGACCCTGACGTGATCATGGAGGCTGAAGAGGTGGATGGCGAGACAGACTTTGAGGAACCGGAGGATGTAGAAGGAGCTTCAGGAGGAAGTACCCCAGAGGCTGCATGGTGGTCTGCATGGCAGTGGCAGCGGCAAGATACCCCCCTCATTGTGAGCACAGCAGAGACCAGAGCATCGCCCAGAGTCCCAACCGGCAACTCACCACCACCAGAATACCAGTCATCTCTGAACCAGCGAGACCAACTATCTAGAGAAAAAAGAAGAATGGTTCCAGAAAGAACAGGCAACCTGGCGACTTCGAGATGAAGCTAGATCACAGCCCCCACTTCCATTGGTGTTGCGCCGCCAAGGAACTGTTATTTCCGTTTACTGCGATGAAGGATGGGGATTCCTACGTGAACCCGGACTACAGGAAGACATTTTCTTCGCCAGATGGGACGTTGAATCATATCTGCGGCGTGGACACCCGGATCGTGATCTGTACCGAGGTGAGTAGGTTTCCTTTGAACGGCATCCAAGCCCCTTAGGCTAGTTCGCTATTGGCATATCACACCAAAAATAGACTCCCATTGCAGAGACTTGAACTGTATACAGCCCCTTTTTTCAGCCATCTTTCCCATGTATTTTTCCCCTTTTTGCATCCCTGAATAATGAGCAGTGCCCCTGTGTGTTTTGAACCATGAAGACACAGTCTTTTTTTGGAACTTTGCCCCTGAGTTTATAGTGTGTGATATATATGCAGCGATCGGGCGGTGATACACGCTCAGTTAGTACCGTTCCCCGTTGGGCCGATACAGACTCAAAAGTTTTATGTTTTTATGCAGATAGTAAAAACTAGAGAGTAATATCTTAGCCAACAGGTGACCCAAGGACCGTGGGGTCTATAATAACTGCTGCAAATGTGTAACGTTTAAGAAAATGTGCCTCCTAGAAATAGGAAGAAGCTAAAGTATACTTGATTGTATATAGATTACCCATTGATATTGTTGAAAATATAAAAATGCTTTTCACTCCCCAGTTAACAGGTACCTATACTCGAGGACGAGTATGTTTCATCAGGGGGGTATGTGGCGCCCCACATGGTCAGGCGTCACGAGGTATTGCACTCATAAAAGTAGTGTAATTTTTCCCATTTGCAGGTGGATACTAGGCTGGTGGGTGGGACCCATTCCTACACTCCCACATTAGAGTAGTGATGGGATATTACTCCTAGGAGGGAGATATATTCACCTCTAGGGGGAGTAGAAAAGAGACAGTGAGGAGAAGGGAGTTGGAGAGAAGTCGAGGAGGAGTGTGGAGCTAGGCGGAAGGTTTAACCGGACAGCTCTACGCTGATCCTGAGGGAAGATGAGAGAGGATCCCGAGGGGATCCTGAGAGAAGGTGCCTGATGCATGAGTCTGGGCCCGAGAGGAAAAGGAGGAACCCCAGCATGGAGCGACCATACTCCAGGGAATTCCCCAGTCCACCACGGGAACGCCAGACCTGAGGAAACAGCCAGAGTCCACCTCTGAAATCGTCAACCGGCTGCTGCGGTCTGTTCACCAGCTGCGGCACTCTGCCAGATGGAGCAGTCTGCCTGCTTCTTCACCATGAGGGAGGGGAGCCCCAAATCTACCTGCAAGGAGCCATTGGGTATAGACTAATCCTAGGCGGGGAAGAAAGGACATGGGTTCATCAACTAAGGCATACCATGGGTACCACCATACCACCTGGCATCCACTTGCAGCCACCCGTAGAGCTACCTGTTTCTTTAACAACTTTTGATGAACTGCCAGGGCCTGGGGCTCGACACTATATTGACAGAAAATGAAAAAAGTTATGGCTCTTGTTAAAAAGAAGGGGAGGAAGAAACGAGAAAAAAAGGAAAATCACCCAGAGGACAAACGGTTAAGGGATTATTCAGTTCCTCCTTGCTGCAGCCTTCCCGCAGAGGCAAAGCTGGATTAATGGCTTAAGCAGACCCATGGGGATGTAATATTGTTTTGAAGACTATGACAAAGTGTAGCTGCTAGCACAAATCATATCCTGCGGAACATGTCAGCCTTCATAACACTCCATTTATATAGCTCTACCCAGGAATTGTCCAGTACAGGCAGTATGAAAAAGCAGACTGTCCTAGTTTTCCTATCTGTCAGCAGGAAATGAGCAGCAGAGACTTAAAGGTGTTTTCCCATGAACAAAGTTAATTTTAAAGTTAATTTTAATCAATAAATATTGCAATAATATTTTCCACAATTGGATGTGTTATATAATATGTTCCTGTGCTGAGATAATCGCATGTGTCCCTGCTATGTACTGTGTGATGACTGTTTCTGGCCATACACGGAGTATGGTTTGATCTTGGGCATGGCAGGACGGAAAAGAGTATACAGACATTACAGCACAGAATTGCAAATAATTCTTTCTTTGAGATTAAAAAAAAATGTTAAAAACAGACGGGGAAATGTTTTACCTAAGTAAAAAAAAAATAAGGTAAGGTCCTGTCCTGTAAAATGTTTTTCATGGATCCGTTTTTTTCACTGATCCATATGGATTTGTCCTCCATAGAGCTCCATGCTATTTTCACATGGATAGATAAGGATCCATGTCTGCCCGTTAGTGTCCACAGTTTTTGAGGAAGCCCAAAACAGAGCAGTTTCCGTTTTTGGGTACATAAAAATTGTGGAGTCCAACGGATCCGGGACAAAATGGAGACACATGGATGGCCACTTTAGGATCAATCCGTGCCCATAGGATAACATCGGAGGCTATAATGGATCTGTGGCGATTCATTTCAAAACGGATGGACACAAATTAGAAAATATGCCGGCATGAAAGCAGCCTTAGGCTAGGGTCACACATGAAGATTTTACTAGCGTTTTTGGAGGCCTGTGATTTCTAAAAACGCATGCAAAAACACACCCATAGGCCCCATGCAAAAAAACGCATGCCCCAATAGCAAAAACGCATGTCTGAAGGTACCATGCGTTTTTGGGTGCGTTTTTGGCTCAGCACCAAAAAATACTGCATGATGCATGATGCAGTATTTTTTCAAAAACGCACTCAAAAACGCAGCAAGCAGTATTTTTTGGCGCTTTTTCAAGAATGCATGCATTTTTATACAGTAACATGGGGCCCTATGGGAAACGCATGCACTTTTGAAAGTGTCAAAATGGACATGCATTTTTGCATGCGTTTTTTTAACAAAAGGCATGCGTTTTTAAGGGCTTTTTAAGGGGGCCCCCCACACCTAACAGCAAAAACGCAGGCAAAAACGCAGGTGGCCAAAGAACACCTAAAAAAACGCATGGCATGTGTGACCCTAGCCTTATACTGTATATTCTGAGATTGGGTGAGGAGAACTGGAGCCAGTCCATGAATCACACATTCTGACATACAGAATTGTGAATGCAACATTATAGTCACCACATAGTGTCTCATAATAAGCTGTGAACTCATTAAAATGTTAGTTTATGTACTGATGTGTCCATTTAATATTTAGTATTGGATTTATTTTTTAAATTCCAATTATTATTTTTAAGAGGTTAAATTCTCTAGATAGTTTTCATTAGTGTAATCTTTTCAACATATATCCACAAGGGCCAAACTAGATGAAAAGCCACTTACTGAGACACAAACATATTCATTAAAATCAGACTATTTTAGGTATTTATAATTTTGCTGTGATGAGCTCCCCTGGTGAGGTGGATTTGATGAGCAGTAGTTAAGAGCGACTAGCAAGAACAGGAAAACCAGACAATACAGGACATTAAGAGTGGAACTAAAAGTTAGATGCTACACAGCCAAATTTGTGGACAGCACACACAACAACAAGCTTGAGAAGGCAGGCTGACACCTCGTTGCAGGAGTGCAGGGATAACAGAGTTGAGTAGGCAATTAAGCACCTTGTTGCCACTGGTTAGCACCAGTGGCGTGGCTAAAGTCCAATGTGCATAATTTGGGCCTTTCCCCCCCCCTAGCCCCATGCATGCGTTGATGAGATGATGAAATGTTCTAAATCCTATAAATGCTCACAAGTTGACCCCTCTCTCCCTTCATTATATATTAATGTCCCTCATCCTGCTATATAAGGTCACCATTCTTATATATATGGTATATGTGGCCTTCCTCCTGGAATTTGAACCTTATCCTGGTATATATGTCCCCCGTCCTGGTATATATGGTCCTCATCCTCCCATCACCATTGTCCACCAATTATTATAATGCACCCCCATATTCTTCCATATATTATAATGTACCCCAATAGTCCTCTATGTATTATAATGCATCCCATAGTCCTCCATGCATAAGGTAGCCCCCATAGTCTTTTAATTATAATAATGCACCCCCATTACCCTTCATATAGTATAATGCAGCCTCATATCCCTTAATATAGTATAATGCAGCCTCATATGCCTCCATATAGTATAATGCAGCTTGTAGCCCTACATATGCCATAGTATAATGCAGCCTCATAGTCCTCCATATAGTATAATGCAGCCTTTTAGCCCTCCTTATAGTATAATGCAGTTTCATAGCCCTCCATATAGTATAATGCAGTCTCATAGTCCTCCATATAATATAATGTAGACTTATTGCCCTTCATATAGTATAAGGCAGCCTCATAGCCCACTTAATAGCATAATGCAGCCTCATAGTCCTCCATATAATATAATACAGCCTCATAGCCCTCTAGATAGCATGATGCAGCCACATAACCTCCATATAGCATATTGCAGCCTCATATCCTTCTATATAGTATAATACACACCCATATCATATAATGCACCATCCCTCCTTCCATAGTCCTCTGGCCACTGTGTACTCATTGATTAAAAAATAAGCATCAGAAACAGCACAGTTGAGTTTATAGTAGGAATTGGATGTAATATGTCACTCAGGCACAAATGACTAAACAATGATTGACTTAGCTGGAGCAGAAGCAAGTGTGAAGTATGGCTTGACTTGTTTAAAACACATGGTAGCAACATGTACTACTACCTGAATACTCAATCTGAGTTCTTCAATAATCTTTGAGGATCACACCAGAGGTACATGCCAGGTTACTATAGTAATCCAGTGCAACATAGTCAGCCATAGGGTTAGAAAGGGAGCCAATCAGAAGGGTAGGAAGAAACAGAGTGTGGAACTTGAGCAAAATACTGTTATTCCAGTATTAATGATTTGCTTGAATGTTCTGATGTCGGTGCACAATTTATTGCCAGTTTAATCCCCATTAGCACTATTACTAATATTTGTTTCCTGAAGATGATTGTTGGTTTATTTTATATAAAAGTTATACATTGTGCCTTTCCTCTC
>JARQOC010000006.1:175573618-175699170 GCA_033576535.1 Allobates femoralis | reverse complement strand
AATTCTGCCGAGTCCTCACTGAGTCCACAACAGCAAAACAAGTCCGGGACGCCACCTGGAAATCCAGCGCCAGAGAAAACGTAGAAGTAATCCTTGAAAGAAGTCAATGGTTTCAACAGATGAGGGACACAACACAACCTAACAGGATAGCAAAGATCCCAGCTGCTTGTACGTCAGCACACACTGAACTGACTGATCCCAAAACATGAGTGTATTGTCCAGTGCCAGTGGATTCACCCCAGGAGGGGGAAGGGTTCACACCCACTTTTGAATGGTTTGCTCCAGTCAGAAGATTCTAGAACTTATGACTTCATTCTGTCTAACAGGTTATCTATTGGAGTCAGCTCCTGCTGAGAAGGACAAAGAGAGAATCCCCCACTAGCAGTAGTACAGGAACACAGGCCGGGTAAGGGACATATTGTTACACAGGTTACATTAAATTGCATAGTATACATGAATACAGGCGAGGGGAGGTGCACGTTGTTACAACCCCTTCCCCAGTCAATTTGTGTACGGACTAGTGACCTCTAGGTCACTTGTCATGTACACATAGTCATAGTGGGACTTACACTCAGCTACATGCAGCCACAAATTGGCATTGTAGCTCTCCCACATCATTGCCTAGTAGAACATCTGCAGGTAGGCCACCCATCACCCCAAACACACATCGCCTGACCCCAAACCCAAAGCTGAGATCCACAGTGGCTTTAGGAATAATCCTCCATTTGCCACCAGCCAGTTCAATGACAATCCCAGGTCCTTTATGGATCGCCTCAGGCTGAACCACTTGGGGATCAGCCAGCGTGAGGAAAGCCCCCAAGTTGCAAAACCCAATAAGTCTTGGTCCATCCAGCACGACGTCCTGCAAATGCTTACCCCGATGAGTAGAAGTCATCATAGCTGCAGGCCGCACCCCATAAACCCCTAGTGGTGCAACATGGGTGGGTGAGGCACTAAGCCAGTCCTCACATAGTGGTGACATGATTTCCTCCATGGCACTTGGCTGTACATATTTAATAATCCAATTGGGTGCAGGATCATTTCTCTTGTGACCAGCTGGGCAGAAGGTTTGCAGATGCCCAGGCTGCCCACATCTATAACATTTGCTATGTGTCTCACTGCTTCTAAGGTGCCCTCTTGGCTGGGGGTAAGGGAACCTGGAGGCCGATACCTACTAGAAAGTGCAGGAGGTGATTGTTGGACTTGAGGATGACTCCTCCACTGGATAGCTGGGAATGTGACCTGCAGATGCTTGCGATGCCCACAACCATAAAACCTGCGCTCTCTACTACTTTCTCTCATCGTTGTATTCCAGAAGACACAGTAGAAGCAATTGGAGGCAAATTCCCATGGGTATCAGCATGAGGTGGTGGCTTTGGGGGACAGTGAACAATGGGGACAGAAGGACAAGGGAACACCGGTGTTGGCGAGACTGTAGTCCTCTCTCCATCCTCCAGCAAATACCTCCACTGAGGCTTGATGGTGAGAGCCTCATCAGCTTGATCGGCAACTTGCTCCACTGTTGCTGGTCTCCTCTCACGCACTCATATCTGGATCTCAGTAGGGCACTTGGCATAAAACTGCTCTTTTAGGATGACCTGGAGGAAGGTCTCACAAGATAATGCTCCTTCTCCCTCCAGCCAGTGATGGCATACTTGTTTGAGCCCGAGGGCATACATCTTGATGGACACAACCCTATCACAGGCTAAAGTACGGAACTGAGTCTTGTAAGTGTCTGCAGTTACAGCAGAATGTTCTAGAATGGTCTGTTTTATCTCCCCATACTCACAGTTCCAATGGGATCCATAGCTCTATAGGCTTCAGCTGCTACACCCTGTAAGCTCCCCACCAGATGTCAGACTCGCTCTCTTTCTGTGAATTCCATTAATTGGCATTGATGCTCAAAGTTCTGGAAGAATCCCCCAATGTCCCCTGCAGCCTCATTGAATGGCTTAAAGTCCTTGCGGGATACTTTTTGGAATTACCTCATGGTGGGTGATGTGGTTACAGTCTGTCTTCAGCTTCTAGCTGCTTCCACCATGCACTGCCTCTCCTTAGCTCTGAGAATGGCCTCCCGCTTCTCTTCTATGGTGGCCTCATCTCCAAGCAATGCCATCTCCTCCTCATACCACACAACCTACTGACTTTTTTGGGTATTTACCTCCATTTCCTTGTGCTGTGGGAATCCTTCCTCAGCACCATCTTGAATGCAAACTCCTTCCAAAGCCTCAATTAGCTGCTCCTTGGAGAGTCCTTTGTAGCCATCTACTAATTCACAGGCCTTTGGTTGTAGGCTCCCCAGAGTCCAGTTTTTCTACTCTGAGGGTCTGGTTCCAGATGTTGATGGGCCGTTGTTCTCGATTCCTTCTCCTGTGATCCCTCCGCTGCCAACCAGTTTGTGATGGGGTGTGTTGTGAATTAATTGGAGCTCCGTCTGGTGGTTGTTGCTGGTGATGCAGCTGACTGTGTGGGCTTCACAGGTGAGGGTGATAATTGGCAATCTGGTTCTTGGAGCATATAATGGTTTGAAGTGGATCAATCCTTGCCAGTTGTCTTTTGTTCCTGGAGGAGTTCACATCTCTCTGGTTTCTTCTGCTCAGTGGAGATCTTTGCAAGATAAAGTGAATGTTTTTTTGATATTTTGTGGCACACTTTTGTGTGCTTAAGGTTCTGCTTATGTTTTGTCTTATTCTGAGCTGTGGGTTTGCTATTTAGTTTGTATATTCGTTTATCTGCTCTCAGATAGGACGTTTTCTTCCTAGGAATTTTACCATTCACTATTATCTGTTATTTCCAGTTCTGCTTGCATTTGATTCATAGAAGTCTGCAGATATAGAGTTCGCCGAGTCTTAGTGACTCAGGGTAATTTTTGTAATATCCGCTGTTGGTGGTTTTTGATAGTGTTTTATACTGACTGCAATAGTATTCTATCCTGTCTTTCCTATATAGCTAGTGTAGCCTCTTTTGCTAAACCTTATACTCTGCCTGTGTTTGTTTTTCTGTCTCTTGTTTCCCAGTTAATATCTGTGGGGGGCTTGCTATCTTTTGGGGCTCTGCTCTGAGGCAAGATAGCTTTTCCTACATCCATCTTTAGGAGCAGTTAGCTCTCCGGCTGTGCAGAGGTGTCTTTTTCTGGTTAGTTACATCCCACAGCTACTTCTAGTTACGGTGTGTAGTCAGGGATTGCGATCAGTACTGTTACCAACGACTTCTACGAAATCTGAATGTTACTCCTGAGTCATCAGTTCATAACAGGGGTGTTTGACAGAGCAGGAAGGGACACCAGGCCATTGACCAATCCAGCGAAATTTATTGAACATGGAAAATGGAACAGCACAAATACGGGTAATTCTGCCAAGTCCGCAATGAGTCCACAACAGCAAAACAAGTCCGGGGACGCCACCCGGCAATCCAATGGCAGAGAAAACATGGAAGTAATCATTGGAAGAAGTCAATGGATGCTTCCATCAGATGAGGGACACAACACAACCTCACAGGACAGCTTCCATAAATCCATACACAGGCGCCAGGGTCTTGACTCAGCGAAGATCCCAGCTGCTTGTACATCAGCACACACTGAACTGACTGATCCCAAAACATGAGTGTATTGTACAGTGCCAGTGGATTCACCCTAGGAGGGGGAAGGGTTCACACCCACTTTTGAATGGTTTGCTCCAGTCAGAAGATTCTAGAATTCATGGCTTCATTCTGTCTTACAGGTTATCTATGCGAGTCAGCTCCTGCTGAGAAGGACAAAGAGAGAATCCCCCACTAGCTGTAGTACAGGAACACAGGCCAGGGTAAGGGACATATTGTTACACAGGTTACATTAAATTGCATAGTATACATGAATACAGGCCAGGGAAGGTGCACGCTGTTACATCATCCATTGCAGATATATTAGCTTGCAAAGCTTTGTTTCTAATGTATGCTACTCCCAAGGGTGCTTTTCTCACACAGCTAAACTATGTTTTAAGCTTTTTATTTGGGAAGGGGTGTTCTTTTTTTCTGCTGCATCGTGCCCTCAAGTTATGATTGCTCAATGTCAAGCAGTAGAAAGGTACATGTCCCAGAGGATAAACTCTGTTTAAGTCTTCTGGAGCATAGCGTAAATTAAAAACACCTTATCTCCTGTCTTTGATCTGTGTGCTTACATAATGGAAGAATCTTTTCAGGCAGTGCTCACACACTGACTGTTGATCACCAGAGTGGGAAGCTGTAGCTTATGAAAAAAGACAGGGTTGAATGGTGCACCAAAACTTTAGGCCATGCAAAGGGTGCACCGCACCACCAATTTGCATATCAAACTAAATGTTTTTTAGACACAACAAAGGTAGTTTTACTACAAGAAAGTTGTGTTTTCTTCTGTTATACTTCCCCTCTATCCCTATGAGCTTATTTCAGAGCAGTGTTTCCCAAACTCCAGTCTTCAGGACCCCCTTCTTCAGGATTTCCTTAGCATTACACAAAAAATGGAATAATTATCAATACATCAAAAATTGTCACATTTTCTCACACCTTTGCTAAACCAAGAATATCCTGAACACATGACCTGTTGGGGGCCCTAAAGACTGGAGTTTGGGAAACACTGATTTAGATACTGATTTTAGTGTGGAAATACTTCTATTAAGTTCTTTCACTCATTTTTACAGATAATATATTTGTAAGGCTGCTTTCACATCAGCGGTTTTTGAAATTCGCAGCAGATGCGGTGAAAAAAATGCATCTGCCGCGATTACCGCATAACCGCTGAACTTGCGGCACAGTTGCGGCAAGCCCCATGCAATGTCTATGGGGCTTGCGGTAAGGGTGCGGCAAGTGCGGCAAGTGCGGTTTCGGCACTTGCGGCAGGTGCGGCCGCGAAAAAAAACGGGGTCAGCTGCGGAATTTTTGCGGCCGCACCTGCGGCAAGTGCTGATACCGCACCTGCGGCAAGTGCCGATACCGCACTTGCCGCACCTGCCGCAAGCCCCCATAGACTTTGTATGGGGCTTGCCGCACCTGTGCCGCAAGTGCAGCGGTTATGTGGTAATCGCGGCAGACGCGTTTTTTTCACCGCATCTGCCGCGATTTAAAAAAAACGCTGTTTTGAAAGTACCCTAAGATGGTTGAAATTGACTCAACCACCCTTTTATAAATTGCCACCTGTTCTTCAGTATAATTAGATCCTGGACTTTGCAGGAATGAACTAAAGAAAAATAATCTTTAACCTCTTCATCCCTTGGAATTTTTTTTTACTTTAATTTATTACATCCCTTCTCTCAATTGCTATAACATTTTTATTTTCCATTAACATTGATTTTTGTAATTTTTTATGAGACAGAACTTTTTTATTTTTTGTATTAGTAATTCATAGTAATTACCATATTTCTAATGGCATGGCATGGTGGTTATTTAATTACCCGTATATACTCGTGTATAAGCCGACCCATGTATAAGCCGACTCCCCTACTTTTGCCCCCAAAACCTGGGAAAACCTATTGACTCGTGTATAAGCCGAGGGTGGACCCCAGCACAGGTATACAGCCCCCAGCAGTGTGGTATACAGCAGCCTCCCCAGTGGTATATACAGGCCACAGCAGTGTTACAGCAGCAACCCCAGCGGTGTATACAGCAGCAGCCCCAGTGGTGTATACAGCAGCAGCCCCAGTGGTGTATATAGCAGCAGCCCCAGTGGTGTATACAGCAGCAGCCCCAGTGGTGTATATAGCTTCAGCCCCAGTGGAAGTATACAGCAGCCCCAGTGGTGTATACATCAGCCCCAGTGGTGTATACAGCAGCCCCAGTGGTGTATACAGCAGCAGCCCCAGTGGTGTATACAGCAGCAGCCCCAGTGGTATATACAGCAGCAGCCCCAGTGGTAGTATACAGCAGCAGCCCCAGTGGTGTATAAAGCAGCAGCCCCAGTGGTGTATACAGCAGCAGCCCCAGTGGTACACAGGTGCCCCCCCAGGAGTATACAGGCCCCCCCATCTGTAAACAGGGCCCCCCCTTGGTGCGGTAAACCTGTAAAGTAATAGATGATTATACTTATCCTGTCTCGCCGCCGCCATTGCGCTCCTAAGCCGCCATCGCGATCCTCCAGCTGCATCCGTCTTCCTCCTCCGGTGTGGGCGCAGGCAATGACGTCATTGTCTGTGCGCCGGAGGAGGAAGATGTATGAAGCCGGATGCAGCCGGAGGATCGCGATGGCGGCTTAGGAGCGCGATGGCGGCGGGACAGGATAAGTATAATCATCTATTACTTTACAGGTTTACCGCAGCAAGGAGGGGGTCCTGTATACTGATGGGGGGGCCTGTATACTCATGGGGAGGGCGCCTGTGTACCACTGGGGCGTATGACTCGCGTATAAGCCGAGGGGGGTACTTTTCAGCCCAATTTTTGGGCTGAAAAACTCGGCTTATACGCGAGTATATACGGTAATGCCACTTTGGTGTTCATACGATATATTAATTAGTTTTCATTTATATTTTCAAGAGAAGTGTGATAACCAAAACAGCAATTCTTGTGTGTCAATTAATTTTCTTTACAGCATTTACAAAACAAGTTGATTACTTTTATATACAGTCATATGAAAAAGTTTGGGCACCCCTCTTAATCTTACTCATTTTTTTTTGTTTAAGATTGGGTTTTTGCACCAGCTATTTCAGTGTGATATATGTAATAACTGATGGACACAGTAATATTTCAGGATTGAAATGAGGTTTATTGCACTAACCAAAAATGTGAAATATGCATTATTTCAAAATTTGACAGGTGCCAAAGTATGGGCACCCTACTGATTTTCATGATTTCAATACTCCTAACTACTTTTTACTGACTTACTGAAGCACTAAATTGGTTTGGTAACCTCATTGAGCTTTGTACTTCATAGCCCAGTGTATCCAATCATGAGAAAAGCTATTTTAGGTGTCCACTTGCAAGTTGTTCTCCTATTTGCATCTTCTCTGAAGAGTGGCATCATGGGCTCCTCAAAACAGCTCTCAAATGATCTTAAAAAAAAGATTGTTCAACATAGTTGTTCAGGGGAGGGATACAAAAACTTGTCTCAGAGATTTAACCTGTCAGTTTCCACTGTGAGGAACATAGTAAGGAAATGGAAGACCACAGGGACAGTTCTTGTAAAGGCCAGGAGTGGCAGACCAACAAAAATATCAGAAAGGCAGAGAAGAAGAATGGTGAGAACAGTCAAGAACAATCCACAGACCACCTCCAAAGACCTGCAGCATCATCTTGCTGCTGATGGTGTCACTGTACATCGTTCAACAATACAGCACACACTGCACAAGGAGAAGCTGTATGGGAGAGTGATGCGAAAGAAGCCGTCTCTGCATGCATGCCACAAGCAGAGTCGCCTGAGGTATGCAAAAGCACATTTGGACAAGCCAGTTTCACTTTGGAAGAAGGTCCTGTGGACTGATGAAACAAAGATTGAGTTGTTTGGTCATACAACAAGGCGTTATGCATGGCGCCACAAAAACACAGCATTCCAAGAAAAACACTTGCTAACCACTGTCAAATTTGGGGGAGGATTCATCATGCTTTGGGCTGTGTGGCCAATGACGGCACCAGGGATCTTGTTAAAGTTGAGGGTCGCATGGATTCCACTCAGTATCAGCAGATTCTTGAGAATAATGTTCAAGAATCAGTGACAAAGTTGAAGTTACGCTGGGGATGGATCTTTCAGCAAGACAATGATCCAAAACATCGCTCCAAATCTACTCAGGCATTCATGCAGAGGAACAATTACAATGTTCTGGAATGGCCATCCCAGACCTGAATATCATTGAACATCTGTGGGATGTTTTGAAGCGGGCTGTCCATGCTCGGCGACCATCAAACTTAACTAAACTGGAATTGTTTTGTACAGAGGAATGGTCAAAAATACCTTCATCCAGGATCCAGGAACTCATTAACAGCTACAGGAAGCGACTAGAGGATGTTATTTTTGCAAAAGGTGGATCTACTAAGTATTAATGTCACTTTTCTGTTGAGGTGCCCATACTTTTACACCTGTCAAATTTTGAAATAATGCATATTTTACATTTTCGGTTAGTACAATAAACCTCATTTCAATCCTGAAATATTACTGTGTCCATCAGTTATTACATATATCACACTGAAATAGCTGTTGCAAACACCCAATTTTAAACAAAAAAAAAGAGTAAGATTAAGAGGGGTGCCCAAACTTTTTCATATGACTGTAAGAATACATTGAATTTCTAGTGACATATAGATACCATTTGTAGTTATTTTATTTAATAATTTTTATTATTTACTTTTTAAATTGGGAATGAGCTATGATTGAAATTTGTACTGTTGATAATTGACAGTAGAATCTAGATGAATTAATAGCAGTGATTACAGCAAGCTCTAGTCACTGCTGTTATATACAGGTCCCGGTGTTAATGCACAGTCAGTAAGCCTTGATAGTTGCTATATGTACCGGCTTATACCAGTTCAGAAGAACCACCCCTTGATTGTTCCAATTAGGCTGTAGTCTCACTGGCATGAAGTGTAATGTTTGACATAGAAGTGCAATGAGAGGAAATCTCACATTACACTTGTACCCACGTTAGACAATAAGGCAGCTCAGACCTGCAAGTTTTTTTTCAGCCCTGTATGGGTTGAGGAACAAATTGTTGCACGCTGTGATTTTCTTTTATTTTTAAAAATTCTTTGGACGAAGTGCCTTAATGTCTGTGCTGCTGCTATATGGTTAAAGGAACCAAGACACAGGAATGTCTGGATCAGCTCAAGCCTTTATTTTCCGACGCGTTTCGGAGCCTCCTACCACGGTTTCCTATGGGAGTGCGGTCCCTGCAGCAGAGCTCGGTAGGAGGCTCCGAAATGGAAAATAAAGGCTTGAACTGATCCAGACATTCCTGTGTCTTGGTTCCTTTAACCATATAGCAGCAGCGCGAACATTAAGGCACTTCGTCCAAAGAATTTTTCCATCACAACCACGGTTTCCTGTGGGAGTGCGGTCCCTGCAGCAGCTGCCCTAATGCTTTTCTACCAGTTGTGGGTCATCACAACTGACATAGGTGAGCAATTCCACATCGCAAAGTGAAAGTGTTTAATTGAGATAAGACCCTATATGCGCATTCTTTTTTCACAGATTTCTTTGATCTTTGGCTCACTCAAACCCATATGAGTTGGTGCGAGGGAAATATCAGACTGTACTTGGCACACATCCAAGTGCAGTGCGATGCACACCAAGGCCATCAATGAAATAGATGGGGAGATTAATCTCTTCTTTTTCTCCACACCTGTTATTCAATCCCAGAATTGGATCACAGTTGACTGCCACTTGGCTCACACTCGCAACTGACACTGAGCTGAGGCTCTCGTATAAGATGCCATATATAGTATGACCTCAGCCTTACTGTATTCCTTTGTAATGGCCACATTTTTAGATATAGTATATCATTTAGTGATGAGCGAGTACCAAAATATTTGTAATGATTGCAATCATAAGGAGCACTTTGTTATACTCACATATTCGTTCCGAATAGTGAGTACAATGTAAGTCAATGGGAAACGCAAGTAATTTTCTGCTGGACCTGATGATGAGGTCTGGGAGGGCTGTAAAAAGGCAGAAATGGATGAGAACGCGCTCAAACTGCATGGCAACGGTTACTATATGACAGCACTGAAACCTGCGCTTTACTACTTTACTATAGCGCAGTTCTCATCGCTGTCATATAGTAAGCAGTGAGGTCACTGTTGCCATAGCAACAACAGTTAATTTGGCAATGGTGACCTCACCGCTTACTATATGACATCGCTTAGACCTGCGCTATAGTAAAGCGGTAAAGTATAGGTTTCAGCACTGTCACATAGTAAGTGGTGAGGTCACCATTGCCATAGCAACAGCAGTTACTATTGCAACGGAGTCCTAACCAGCAGCATTCACACACACAAAGCTGCTTCACTATTTACTCACTTTTCCTGGGCTCCCACAGTAATCTCCAGTGATGTTCCCATACCAGGAGGCTGCAAGACCTGCGAGAGGACCTGGCACTGCATCATGTGACTAAGTGAAAACACTTGGCCACATGCGCAGGCCGCAGGGTCCTAGAGGCACCCACACTGTGGCCTCCAGGGTGAGAACATCACTGGAGATCAGCATGGGAGCGTGATGAGGTGAGTAATATCGCAGCAGCATTCACTATATGACAGCACTGAGACCTGCACTATAGTAAAGCGGTAAAGCGCAGGTCTCAGTGCTGTCATAAAATAAGCAGTGAGGTCACCATTGCCATAGTAACCGCTTTTGCTATGGCAATGGTGACCTCACCGCTTACTATATGAAAGTGCTGAGACCTGTGATATAGTAAAGCAGTAAAGCGCAGGTCTCAGTACTGTCATATAGTAACCGTTGCCATAGTAACTGCTGTTGCTATGGACAGCGCTGAGACCTGTGCTATAGTAAAGCGGTAAAGCACATGTCTCAGGTCATAGAATAAGCCGTAGGGTAACCGTTGCCACAGTAACCACGCTACAAAAAATCAGTAAACCGCAGGTCTCAGCGCTGTCATATAGCAAGCCGTGAGGTAACTGTTGCAATAGTAACTGCTAATAGCTATGAAAACAATGACCTTACCACTTACTATATGACAGTGCAGAGACCTGCACTTTACCGCTTTATTATAGTGCAGGTCTCAGTGCTATCATGTAGTAACCGTTGCAATAGTAACCTCTGTTGCTTTGGACAGTGCTGAGACATGGTCTATGCTAAAGCGGTAAAGCACAGGTCTAAGCGCTGTCATATAGTAAACTCTGAGGTCACCATAGCCATAGTAACTGCTAATAGCTATGGCAATGGTGACTTCACCGACTACTATATGACAGTGCAGAGAACTGCGCTTTACCGCTTTATTATAACGCAGGACTCAGCGTTGTCCATAGCAACAGTGGTTACTATGGCATTGGTGACCTCACCGCTTACTATATGACAGTGCTGAGCACTGCGCTATAGTAAAGCAGTAAAGCGCAGGTCTTAGTGCTGTCATATGATAAACGGTGAGGTCACTATTTTCATCATAACCACTGTTGCTATGGCAACAATGACCTCACCACTTACTAAAATAACACCTTGGACCACTGAGCAACATTCCAGTTCCTTTTCTTCTTAGTCCAGGTAAGATGCTGTCGCGATGGGTGTAGGGAGACACCATGGGCAGGACAACAAGGGGGGAAGGAGTCCCTTATGCTAAGGGCATAGGGGGATATGGTGACCCCTAGATAAATTAGCTCTGAAACCTGGCTCCCCTAATGACCCTATACAGTCTCTGCCACTGTCGCCAAAACAGATACTTGGCTCTGCTATCCCTGAACTAAGAACTACACAGGGATCAGAGCAGGTGAACACTAGTCAACCCAGATAACTACTAAGGAAACACACCAGGGAAACAAACAAAGAGGGAAGAGAGAAAAATAGCTTATGAAGATCCAAACAGCAATTCATCAGAAAGTCCTGGATGCATTGCTGAGCTCCAACACCTGACAAGCTATCACCAGCAGTGTATACTGGGAGTCAAGGGGTATAAATAGATAGCTGAAGATAAGATATCAGCAGGATCCTAGTGACCTCCAGCTCTCACTAAGAGAAAAATGCCTCTTAAAGGATAAAGGCCAGTTCACACGCCAGGATATAGGTGAACGATATCGTTAGCTATGTCACATGACTGCGATCCTTGCGACATCGTCAGTGCATTGTCACACGCAAGGATATTGTTAACGATCTTAAATTTGGCAACGCGCCAGCTATTTTGAGAAGAGCGTTTGAATGATGTAAAGCAGCGGCAGGAATAGGAGAATTTTGAACGATATCGTTCAAAAAGGTGTCACACTGAACAATATTGTTGCTTCCCAGAACATTAATTGGACGCCGAACGATAGATTTGAGGTCTAGATCTCAAATTTTTGATGACCGTTCCAACGATTTTTCCTTCCTACATCGTTCGTTTACACGCAACGACGCACTAACGATATTGTTTCAACGATCAAAAATCCATGACGTTTCAACGATATCGTTAACGAGATGCTAGCGTGTGAAGTGGCCTTAAGAGACATATTTTAGGATTTTGGCTGTTTGTACAGACGCTGCGACCTTCTGAGAGTGGCCTGTACAGCCTCAACCGTGCCTCCTGACACACCCTTGACAGACGTTTCTTGTGTTGTCTATTGGTCATGAGTGGCTTGAAATAAGGAATGCAACTGTTGTAGCCCATGTCCTGGATATGTGTGTGTATGGTGGCTCTTAAAGGGATCCTGTCACCCCCAAACCACCTCCTAAGTTATTAAAAGCTGTCCCTAGAGCATAGTAACACTTACCCTACACTCCTTTTAGCTCCTAAATGCATATATTGAAACTGAATATAAACGTTATAAAAGTACCTCATTACTGATGTTAATGAGTGACTATGGTATTCATAGTCACCCAGCCAGGCTGTCCCTCTTCATAATATCACGCCTGAATAGGCGTGATCTTCATCATACATTCAAATGCGTGCTTTCCTGAGCGCCTCCCGTCTCTCCTATTCCGGACCGCTGCTGTGTGGGGGCTGTATGACACGATTCGCGTCATTTCCGGCGCCGGGTGACGTATTTACACCCGCGCCGCTGTTAGAGCTTCAAGCCCCGTACTGCGCATGCGCTCCGGAATAGGAGAGAGGGGAGGCGCGCAGGGAGGCGCGCATTTGAATGTATGATGAAGATCACGCCTATTCAGGCGTGATATTATGAAGAGGGACAGCCTGGCTGGGTGACTATGAATACCATAGTCACTCATTAACATCAGTAATGAGGTACTTTTATAACGTTTATATTCAGTTTCAATATATGTATTTAGGAGCTAAAAGGAGTGTAGGGTAAGTGTTACTATGCTCTAGGGACAGCTTTTAATAGCTTAGGAGGTGGTTTGGGGGTGATAGGATCCCTTTAAAGCACTGACTGCAGCAGCAGTCCACTCCTTTTGAATCTCCCCAAAATTTTTGAATCGCCTTTTCTTAACAATCCTTCCAAGGCGGTTATCCCAGTTGCTCATGCACCTTTTCCTACCATACTTTTTCCTTCCAATCAACTTTCCATTAATATGCATGGATACAGAACTCTGTGACTAGCCAGCTTGCTTCTTTAGCAATGACCTTTGGTGGTCTTCAGTCCTTGTGGAGTGCATTAATGACTTCATGGCAGTTAGTCAGCACACGAGTCTGGTAACCCACTCTCTCTCTTATATATATATTTTTTTTTTTTTTCACCATGTCCTTTGCTTAAATGTCTATTGTCCTATGTGTCTTTGACATTCACTTTCACTGCGCCATCCCCCCTCCATCACACCTCAGCCACATAAGCCTCTCTCTCCTTCCCTCTACTTTATAGAGCTCCCATACTCTCTTCAACCTACTGAATAATCTTAGACCACCATATTCCAGGGTGTTGTATCAGAAACAAAGTCACAATTACAAAAACTATTTACCTTTTTTCTTTTTTACTGCTGCTCCTGTCAGGTGATATCTCTCCAAATCCTGTTCCACCCTCCACCAACTCCAACCCCTCCCCCACCACACATAGAAATCAAGCTATTTTTATCAACATTACTTGCACACCTTCATCTCCGTCTTTTAATTACGCTCTCTGGAATCCATGGTCTGTATGCAACAAGCTTCCCTTCATCCACAGCTACTTTCTCACTAACTTTCTTAACATCCTTGCTCTCTCAGAAACCTGGATCCAGGATTCAGACACAGTGACCCCTGCTACTATTTCTTACGGTGGCTTACATTTCTCTCATTCCCCAAGACCTGGAAACAGACATGGTGGTGGAGTTGGCTTACTAATCTCCCCACAATGTATTTTCCAGGTCATCCCCCCAGCTCCATCACTCTCTTTCCCTTCTTTTGAGGTCCACACAATTATACTCTTCCATCCCCTCCCCCTCAGAGTAGCAGTGGTATACCACTCTCAAGGGTCACCCACCAGTTCCTCGACCATTTATCTGTGTGGCTGCCGCATTTCATGTCCTCAGAATTGCCAACCATTATTCTGGGTGACTTCAACATCCCCATAAACAGCCCCATGTCCCCATCTGCATGCCAGCTCCTATCTCTAACCACATCTCTTGGCCTCTCACAGCTCTCAACCTCAGAGACACACAAGGATGGTAACACCCTTAACCTGATCTTTGTCCGACTCTGTTCAACCTCCTCTTTAGATAATTCATCTCTTCCACTCTCTGACCACAAGATTCTCTCCTTCAAACTCACAAATCCCCGCCCACCCCAGCACACCCCAACCCATCACACATTCTGAAATCTACAGGCCATTAACCATCATACACTCACAGACTCTCTACACTCATCCCTGTCCCCAATCTCCTCATTCTCCTTTCCAGATCTGGCAGTAAATCACTTAAATGACTCTCTCAGAAGCTCCCTGGACCAAGTAGCACCTCTCACCCTCAAAACCTCCAAACACAGAGTGAAACAGCCCTGGCTCGCATCACAAACTCGATTCCTCCACTGGTGCTCTAGGAGTGCTGAACGTCTATGGAGGAAAACCCGAACACCAGAAAACTTCAATCAATATAAATTTATGCTGAAAACTTACAACTCTGCCCTTCACCGTGCCAAATAAACTTACTTCACCACTCTGATCTCCTCACTATCCAATAATCCAAAAAAAACTCTGACACCTTTCACTCTCTCCTCAGTCCTAAAGTGCAGGCCCCTATCACAGACCTCTGCGCTGATGATCTGGCTTCTTACTTCACAGAGACAGTAGAAAACATCCATCAGGAAGTCAACTCCCTACCTCAAATTGCTGTTTCCGCTGCCTCTCCCCACATTTCCTCTGGCTCACTCTCCACATTGGACCCAGTCACAGAAGAAGAAGTCTCCAGGCTCTTCTCTTCCTCTCGTCCCACAACATGCACCTCTGACCCTATCCCCTCACACCTACTCCAGTCTCTCTCTCCGGTGGTCACCACTCATCTAACCAAAATCTTCAATCTCTCCCTCTCTTCTGGCATCTTCTCCTCCTCCTTCAAGCACTCTATGAATACTCCATTATTAAAGAAAACTTCCCTTGGCCCATCCTGCACAAACAACTACAGACCAGTCTCCAATCTCCCCTTCATCTCTAAACTCCTGGAGCGCCTGATCTACTCCCGCCTCACCCATTACCTCTCCACTCACTCTCTTCTAGACCCATCACAGTCTGGTTTCTACATTCTACAGAAACTGCTCTCACCAAAAAGACCAATGACTTTCTGACAGCAAAACATAATGGTGACCACTCTCTGCTTATACTTCTTGATTTCTCAAGAGCCTTTGACACTGTTGACCACCATCTTCTACTTTGTATGCTGTACTCTATCGGCATCAAGAATACAACTTTCTCCTCTTTCTCTTCCTATCTTTCTGACTGCTCTTTCAGTGTCTCATTTGCTGGCTCCACTTCCTCCCCTCTTCCTCTCACTATTGGGGTCCCTCAGGGTTCAGTTCTTGGACCTTTTCTCTTCACTCTCTACACGGCCCCAATTGGACAGACCATCAGCAGATTTATCTTTCAGTACTATCTTTATGCTGATGACACACAACTACAGTGCTGTGCAAATTATTTGGGACAAAGCAAGTCTTTACTTGTTTTTCTTGCATTAGTTTTACTATTGCTGATAACTTTTTTTATCAGTTCTTGGTGTCGTTTTCCTTTTTCTTCCACATTTCCCTTTTAGTTTTGGATAAAATTATCCAGTTTCATTGTGTGTGTGAATTATTCTTGAAAAGGTAGATTTTCCAATACCAACGGTGGAAGCTATTTCTCTTACAGTCAGACTTGTATGTTTATTAAGAGTAATAATTCTAAAAGTATTACTTGAAATAACATCCATTTTTAAAGGTACAAATCACACAGAGAGAAAAAGTACACTAAACCACTCCTCACAGAAACAAACTCTCAACTGAAGCTAAGGGGGCAGCTAGCTGTTTTTTTCTGACTAAAGCCAGTCAAACCACAGTTGTTACTCAAGGTTGTACACTTACACCTGTTCAAAGCAGTTAAAACTGGTTTTAATCACTGACTGGTAACCAACTTACGATTTTACTTAAAAAAATGCTTTGTCCCAATTTGCACAGCACTGTATACACTTCTTCCCCTGACTTTACTCCCGCTCTAATAAAGAACACCAATGACTGTCTAACTGCAGTTTCCAATATCATGTCTGCTCTTTATCTGAAACTCAACCTTTCCAAAACTGAACTTCTTCCGCTCAAGCCCTCCACTAACCTCCCTAAATATGACATTTCTCTCTCAGTGTGCAGCACCACGATAATGCCTAGTCAGCAGGCTCGCTGTCTGGGTGTTATGTTTGACTCTGATCTTTCCTTAACCCCATATATACAATTTCTCGCCCGCTCTTGCCACTTGCACCTTAAGAACATCTCTAGATTTCACCCCTTTCTCACCTTGGAAACCACAAAAACCCTCACTGTGGCCCTGATTCACTCCCTCCTTGACTATTGTAATTCTCTTTTAATGGGCCAACCCCGCACTAGACTCTCCCCTCTCCTGTCCATCCTTAATGGAGCAACCAAGATCACCTATCTAGCTAACTGTTACTTGGACTCTTCAGCTCTATGCCAGTCATTGCACTGGCTGCCTATACACTATAGGATCCAAACTGCTTGATCTCACCCACAAAGCTCTGCACTGTGCAGCACCTCCCTACCTCTCTACCCTAATCTCTGTCTATCACCCCACCCGTTCTCTTTGCTCTGAAAGTGACTTTATGTACCACAAGAAGAAGACGCCATAAATGTATAGGGAGCACACCCAGTATTATATTTAAATCAACACAAGCTTTATTTTACAATTATGTAGTCAAACAATTTAAAACTAATTAAAAAACATGTAGAGGGGGCCTTAATTCAATTGACAATATTGTACAATAGTCTAAAACCACATGCAAGGAAGGGGGAATTGTATATACTGTACATCAGTGGTTACAAATATGACTTTAGACTCACTTTTGCATTAATCCGAACCTCCCACTCCCAGCTCCAAGAATTCTCCGGAGCTGCACCAATTCTCTGGAATGCTCCACCCCAAGAAATTAGGTGAATCCACAACTTACATAGTTTTCAGGCCATTACTAAAAACACATCTTTTTAGGATGGCCTATCATGATCCCTACTCAAAGTCATTTAGACATACCCTATCGGCTCCACCAGTCTCAAGAGGATCACAAATAATGTTTGGCGGCCACTTATACTGCTCCTATCTGTTCCTCATCTCCTCAAGTTGACTATACCATCTTTGTAAATAAACACCTGTACTTTGTGTCACCCCCACCTCATTGTTAGATTGTAAGCTCTTATGAGCAGGGCTGTCTTTATTTTCCTCTAATTATTGTATTATGCTTTATATTGTAATTTTGTATTGTATTGTTTTTTGTATTGAATTTTATTATATTTTTTGATAATTGTTTAAATACGAACCTCTGAATTGTGAAGCACTGCGGAATATGTTTGCGCTATATAAATAAAGATTATTATTATTATTATTGTTAATGACTGTCTTTTGATATCCGTAAAGTGAGCAGTCTTCCCCATGATTGTGTAGCCTAATAGACAAGACTAAGGGACAATTTTAAATATTTAGTAAGCCTTTGTAAGTCTTTTCTGGTAATTATTCTAATTTTCTGAGAAAATTACTTTGGATTTTCATTGGCTACAAGCCATATTCAGCAGAATTAATGGAAATAAACAATTTAAATAGCTACTGCTATTTTTTTTTTTAAACCAACATTTTTATTGAAAATATTCAGGTTTCATCACGTGAGTCTAAATATAACACGCACAAATGATATGATGTTGAATTCTAGTCAATACAACTAACAGTAAAGAAATCTCTTTAACTACCCTCCCCCATTCCCTCCCCTGCATTCCCCCTTCCTCCCCACATCTTAATTAAAAATCTAAATATAATCCAAAAACATCAGTAGAGTTGTCACAATAAAAGATGAATCAGATATACAGCAAGTTTCTTCCTATATTCCCAGCGTATCAAGCTTTAATTTTCCCAGGGTCCCCATGGTGGTCTTCCAATACAATATAAACCATGCCGTATCCTTAAAAGGAGTGACTTCATGGGCAAATTCCTCTTTAGTGAGGTAAGTTGTAATGAACTGGCACCACTTTGCAAAAAATATGTAAGCTTTCCTATCCCTAACAAATTCTGCCTCAATTTTCTCCAGTGTTAAGGCCCCCCTCAACTCAGTTATCAATTCGACCATAGTCAGGATCAAGTTATCCAACCAACGACGAAGTAACAATCTCTTAAACGCCATTGCAAACATATGTAGCAGTCTCGTGCAGTCTTTGCCGATAGGCAAGTCATTAATGTGGTGGAAAAGCTATCTTTTGTGGTCCAATTCCAGACTGTAGCCGCATATCGTTGGCACCATCTCACGTACCTTTTCCCCACCCTTCCTTACCTCAACACACTCTTATATACCATGAAACATATCTGCGTTTGCCAGCCTACACTTTGGGCATTCTTGGAGTCTGTCACCATTTCTGGCTGAATTGGAGATGTTAAATCCCAGTATATCTCTATGTATCAGTCTGAAATATGAATCCCTCCACCTCTCATTGATGACATTTTTCTTTACTTCGCTCCAACCCTCAAGGATCACCTGTCCAATATCTCCATCCAGCAGCTTAGTTTCCCATTTCCCAAACACTTTGGTCTGACCATGTGGGAGGAGCCGGTCCCATCAGGGTTTTATAAACTGGTCATCACACCCATTTTTAAGACATTCCTGTCTCATGTCAAGCAACGATTGCATTAGATGAAAGTTTAGTTGCTCATGCTGAAGCATATGATATGCTGGTAGTTGCTATTTAGCTAGTGCCTCCATCCCAGTCATCCAACATCCTTCCTGTAATTGTAATAGGTCTTTCATTTGCACTATCCCCCTGTGCCTCCATTGTCTAAAGAGAGCATTATCCCTCCGTAGCCTAAAATCTGGGTGCCTCCATGGATCGAGGTATTTTGATATCTTCCATGATAGTCATAACTTCCTTCTAAGCGCCTTCCATGCTCCCATGGTATCCTTAAAAATGATTGAATTTTTCACCTTTGGGGATACCTTTGTGCCTGAGGAGTGAAAGAGGGCTCACATAGCTTGGATTCTAGACCATAGTTCGAGTTCCTTATTTTTTGGAGCCAGTCAAAAATGTGTCTCGCAATGCATGCCAAATTGTAACCCCTGATATCCGGCAAACACAGCCCTCCCTTGTCTCTCGTGAGCATCAGGGTACGGGCCTTTATCCTGGGTCACTTTCCATTCCAGAGGAACCTTGAGAAGGACATATTAAGTCTGCCCACATCTGTGTGCCTAAAGAGAAGGGGGATGATCTGAAGGGGGTACAAAAACCACGGAAAACTGACCATTTTAATTAGGTGGCATCTCCCGAGCAAGGATAAGGGAAGGCCTTCCCATCTGTCCAATTCCTTCTCTATCTTTAACAATGGAGGGTTATAATTTAAATGATAGATTGTCCCCGGACTCCTTCATAACTGTATCCCCAGATATTTAATTGAGATATGGGCTATTAAGATGCCATATAAGGACCACTGCCTAACCTCCCACCACCACTCCAGGGCCCCTGAAACATAATTTAACATTTTGACTTATTTAACTGGAAATCCGAGAATGTCCCAAATTCTTCTATTCACCTCAGTAGGCTCTGGAGATCTCCATAGGGTCTGCCATATATAAGATGATATCATCTGCGAAAAAACTCGACCTGAGTTCCCGTTTACCTACCATTATACCCTGGAAGGTTTTCTGGTAATTAAAGTGTTGTGACAAGGGTTCTATAGCTAAATTGAAAAGGAGCAGGAACAGTGGGCATCCCTGGCACGTTCCTCTCCCCAAATGGATAGTATAATGGAGGAAACCCAGAGTGTGAACCTTGACTCTTGAGTTGGTATATAAAGTTCTTATAAATGCCCTAAACACCACCTGTAGGCCAATCTTGTCAAACACCCTGTCCAGCCATGGCCAGCTGATGCTGTCAAAAGCTTTTTCAGCATCAAGCATGACCAAGGCTGGGTTCCCCCTTCCTTTCCCGTCCTTAATTCTCACCTCCTCTATCACCGTCATTGTCCTTCTAATGTTTCCCACCACTGATCTGTCATTAACTAGACCAGCCTGTTGATGTGTCACCAGACCAAGTAGTAGAAACACAAGTCTATTTGTCATTATTTTATATATGATTTTCAGATCTTGATTAATGAGGGAGATGGGCTGGTAGCTAGCCGGATCATTAAGAGATTTATTTATTGTTTGGGTTAAGGCCCTTGATCACCTCCAATATCTCCTCCATTGTGACCTTCTCTTTCAGACCATCAAGCCCTTCCCCTGAAATAGTTGGCATTTGTATGTTTCTTAGGGTGCTTTCACATCTGCGTTTTTCGTAATTCGCGGCAGATGCGGTGAAAAAACCGCATCTGCCGCGATTGCCGCATAACCGTTCCACTTGCGGCGCGGTTGCGGTTTTTTCTATGCAATGTATAGGCGTACTTGCGGCAGGTGCGGCAAGTGCGGTTTTGCACTTGCGGCAGGTGCGGCCGCGAAAAAAACCGCGGCTTACTGCGGTTTTTTTCGCGGCCGCACCTGCCGCAAGTGCAAAACCGCACTTGCCGCACCTGCCGCAAGTATGCCTATACATTGCATAGAAAAAACCGCAACCGCGCCGCAAATGGAACGGTTATGCGGTAAACGCGGCAGATGCGTTTTTTTCACCGCATCTGCCGCGAATTACGAAAAACGCAGATGTGAAAGCACCCTTAACCATCTTTCTCCCTCTGTTCTGTAGGATGGCTTGGACTTGTATAACTTCACATAAAATTTCCCCAGTATGGCATAAATTTTCCTTGGGTTATTGGTATTGCTACCATCAGGGGCGTAACTAGAACTGGCAGGGCCCCATAGCAAACTTTTGAACGGGGCCCCCTCCAAGACACGCCCCCAATGACACGCCCCTCCAAGACACGCTCCCCAAATGACACGCCCCTTCAAGACACACCCCCTTACAGACCCCAGCAGTATATACAGCAGCCCCAGTGGTATACCGCAGCCTCTCCAGTGGTATATACAGGCCCCAGCAGTATTACAGCAGCCTCCGCAGTGGTGGTATATACAGGCCCCAGTGGTGGTATACAGGGCCCCTGGTGGTGGTATATACAGGCCCCTGGTGGTGGTATACAGGGCCCCTGGTGGTGGTATATACAGGCCCCTGGTGGTGGTATATACAGGCCCCTGGTGGTGGTATATACAGAGCCCCTGGTGGTGGTATATACAGAGCCCCTGGTGGTGGTATATACAGGCCCCTGGTGGTATTATACAGAGCCCCTGGTGGTGGTATATACAGGCCCCTGGTGGTAGTATACAGAGCCCCTGGTGGTGGTTTATACAGGCCCCTGGTGGTAGTATACAGGGCTCCTGGTGGTGGTATATACAGAGCCCCTGGTGGTAGTATACAGAGCCCCTGGTGGTGGTATATACAGGCCCCTGGTGGTAGTATACAGAGCCCCTGGTGGTGGTATATACAGGCCCCTGGTGGTAGTATACAGGCCCCTGGTGGTGGTATATACAGAGCCCCTGGTGGTAGTATACAGGCCCCTGGTGGTGGTATATACAGAGCCCCTGGTGGTAGTATACAGGCCCCTGGTGGTAGTATACAGGCCCCTGGTGGTAGTATACAGGCCCCTGGTGGTGGTAGTATACAGAGCCCCTGGTGGTGGTAGTATACAGAGCCCCTGGTGGTGGTAGTATACAGAGCCCCTGGTGGTAGTAAACAGGCCCCTGGTGGTAGTATACAGGCCCCTGGTGGTAGTATACAGGCCCCTGGTGGTGGTAGTATATAGAGCCCCTGGTGGTGGTAGTATACAGAGCCCCTGGTGGTGGTAGTATACAGAGCCCCTGGTGGTAGTATACAGGCCCCTGGTGGTATATACAGAGCCCCTGGTGGTATATACAGAGCCCCTGGTGGTGGTAGTATACAGAGCCCCTGGTGGTAGTATACAGGCCCCTGGTGGTAGTATACAGGCCCCTGGTGGTGGTAGTATACAGAGCCCCTGGTGGTGGTAGTATACAGAGCCCCTGGTGGTGGAAGTATACAGAGCCCCTGGTGGTATATACAGAGCCCCTGGTGGTAGTATACAGAGCCCCTGGTGGTGGAAGTATACAGAGCCCCTGGTGGTATATACAGAGCCCCTGGTGGTAGTATACAGAGCCCCTGGTGGTAGTATACAGGCCCCTGGTGGTGGTAGTATACAGAGCCCCTGGTGGTGGTAGTATACAGAGCCCCTGGTGGTAGTATACAGGCCCCTGGTGGTAGTATACAGGCCCCTGGTGGTAGTATACAGGCCCCTGGTGGTGGTAGTATATAGAGCCCCTGGTGGTGGTAGTATACAGAGCCCCTGGTGGTGGTAGTATACAGAGCCCCTGGTGGTAGTATACAGGCCCCTGGTGGTATATACAGAGCCCCTGGTGGTGGTAGTATACAGAGCCCCTGGTGGTAGTATACAGGCCCCTGGTGGTAGTATACAGGCCCCTGGTGGTGGTAGTATACAGAGCCCCTGGTGGTGGTAGTATACAGAGCCCCTGGTGGTAGTATACAGGGCCCTGGTGGTAGTATACAGGCCCCTGGTGGTGGTAGTATATAGAGCCCCTGGTGGTGGTAGTATACAGAGCCCCTGGTGGTGGTAGTATACAGAGCCCCTGGTGGTAGTATACAGGCCCCTGGTGGTATATACAGAGCCCCTGGTGGTGGTAGTATACAGAGCCCCTGGTGGTAGTATACAGGCCCCTGGTGGTAGTATACAGGCCCCTGGTGGTGGTAGTATACAGAGCCCCTGGTGGTAGTATACAGGCCCCTGGTGGGTATATACAGGCCCCCCACTCCTCCTCTGCTGCACACGTCACCTGTAAAGGAATACATCATACTTACGTATCTCTGCCGGCTGCCGCCGCTCTGCACCGCGCTCCGTCTTCATCCAGCTTCTTCCTGGTTGTGACCGCCGGGCGCAGGAAATGACGTCACAACCAGGAAGAAGCTGGATGAAGACGGAGCGCGGTGCAGAGCGGCGGCAGCCGGCAGAGATAAGTAAGTATGATGTATTCCTTTACAGGTGACGTGTGCAGCAGAGGAGGAGTGGGGGACCTGTATATACACACTGGGGGCCTGTAGCTGACCGGATAGCGGCGTAGCGGCGCTGGGTCCGGGCCCCCCACAAGGGCCGGGCCCCAAAGCGACTGCTACGTCTGCTATGCCGGTAGTTACGCCCCTGGCTACCATCAGGTTTCATCTTAGCCGTCATCTGGTTGATCGTGTGTTTGCCAAAATGTTCGCCGCTTTATCACCATGTTTGTATAGTTCTGCCTCTTAGTGTGACCTCCTAAACTGTTCCTTTTTCCTTGCCCACCCATCAAACTCCTCCTTTGCTTTCTGTCAGGCTATCCTCAACTGTGGGGATTGATTCTTATTCGGACCAACATACTGGCCTGTTGGAACTGAGCATGAACCTTTCTTTTCAGTGACACAGTGTAGGCAATTATTCTGACCCGGCCCAGGGCCGTGGGTTACCCGGTTCTGGGCATTGATTAACGAGGGATGTCACTGGGGCCTGTGCCCAGTCCCATGGCCCTGGTGGTCGCTGAAAAGAGTCAATTAAAAATAAAATAAAAGTGTTTCGTGACGGCACCTACGGTTCTGGTAATGTTACCCACGCTGTGGGACAGACCTCTGGGGTGATGGTGGAGCAGCAGGATGCTTACCAACCATGGGGAGCGGGATTCCCGGGGCAGTAAAGGAAGTTAAGGGTTGCAGACAGTTTATGATGGGAGCAAGATCAGGGGCCGCAATAACAGTGACACATGCAAAGTTGTTGTTTCTGTACCTTTACTGATGTGATAAGCAAGGTGAAGTCCAGGATACAGTCCGGGTGGTCTGGGAGCAGTTTGAGATCTCCACATCTGATGAGTTATGAGGCCTCCCTTTTGCTCTGTGTGTGTGCTCTAGTCCTGGGCTGTTTGAAACTAGGCCCTGACCCTTTCCTGTGTCCTCAGTTGTATGGCAGGCGGTGAGAGCCCTGCTGTGGGGCACCGTTAGATCCGCTGCGGTCTCTGGCTCTGCTGGGTGGCTGTGCCTCAAGTGCTGCGCCAGGAGACTTGAAGTCTTTATGGCCTCCGGTCTTTACTGCTGGACTGACCGGACTCGTGCAGTCTCAGACTCCGGTGTCCGGGCAGACGACGTTGCTCTTCTGGGGTGAAATGGTATGGCTCCATCACCCCTGGCTAACTCGCCTCGCCTCCGACCCTCATTCTTAGGTACGTCATGCTGGTCAGGCTCTCTCACTGGCACTGGCCTAGCGCAGCACTGTCCACCAGGATGTCTTCCTCAGTACTGCTCCGTACTGAACTGCCTGACTCCCACCGCCAGGCCTGAATTTATAGGGGTCCTTGTCTGGAGTCGGCAAGTAGAGCTCCCCCTTCAAGTCTGGGGTGGAAGGTGTTATGCATAAGCTTACCTAATGTGGAAATCCTTCCCTGCTCCAGATGTTCCTGTGGCAACCAAACCGTGGGGTGCCACAATTATGTCTCTAAACACTGCTTTCGCTGTCTCCCAAAGGAGTCTGGCATCACCTTCCTGACCCCTGTTATCTTCTCGGAAATCAGTCCACCACTCCTTCAACAGCTTGTGGAAGTCTTGATCTTTTTGTAAAAAATATGGGAACCTCCAGATAATGTCAGTACCCCAGGGGAATCTATCCTGTAAGTCTACCATCTTGTCTGGGGTTACCACCGCTGGATGTTCCTCTGCCGGACTCTCTCTGTCTCCCCCTGCGCTCCTCAACCACCGATCCATGTGCTTCTGCTGCAGCGATCTCAACACAGCCCCCTCTGATGCCGCTGCCGTCAGCCGTGGGTCTGGACATAGTCACTGTGCGACCACCGGCTCCCGGAGCTCCTTCACCGCACCTGCATCACATCGGCGCTGGAACCAGAAGTGATATCTCTGTTTTTAATGACTCTATATTATATGTGTTTCTCTTTTTGCTTTGAATTACTGAAATACATGATCTTTTTGATGATATAATTTATTGAGATGCACTTTTACATGGTTTTATAGGTTTGTTTACACTCATGAAACACCATACTATAGATATTGCTTCTTGAAAATGTGCAATCACTTTATTCAATTTGTTTCCATACGTTTACACTACATATGTCTGTCATGTTCACAAATGTATTATATACACCATCTTCCATATTATTATGCAAATGTTCTTTTTCTCTGATTTTCCTACGTGGTCGGTGCAAATGACAACGTAATAAAAAGTCATCACCCGTTAGAGTATACATCGAATTTTATTTAAGAAACCCCCAATGATAACAGTATAATCTTCAAAATTAAAGAAAAAAAAAATCTCAATGCACTGTTCCAAATCATTAGGCACAGTAGAGTCTCTAAACATTTTTGAGAGAACTGAAAATGCTCATTTGTTAAATTTGCAGCATTAGGAGGTCACATTCAGTGAAATAAAAAGCTATTTAACTCCAAAACATGCTAAAAGGCCAAGTTACATGTTAACATAGGAACCCTACTTTGATATCACCTTCACAATTCTTGCATCTATTGAACTCGTGAGTTTCTGGAGAGTTTCTGCTTGTATTTCTTTGCATGATGTCAGAATAGCCTCCCAGAGCTACTGTTTAGATGTGAACTACCTCCCACCCTCATAGATATTTTGCTTGATTATACTCCAAAGGTTCTTTATAGGGTTGAGGTCAGGGGAAGATGGTGGCCACACCATGAGTTCATCACATTTTATGCCCATAGCGGCCAATGACACAGAGGTATTCTTTGCAGCATGAGACGGTGCATTGTCATGCATGAAGATGATTTTGCTCCTGAAGGCATGTTTTTGCTTTTTGTATCATGGAAGAAAGTTCTCAGTCAGAAACTCTATATACTTTGCAGAGGACATTTTCACACCTCCAAGATCCTTAAAGGGGCCTATCAGCTGTTTCCCAATGATTCTGGCCAAAACCATGACTCCTCCACCTCCTTGCTGACGTCGCAGCCTTGTTGGGACATGATGGCCATCCACCAATCATCCATTACTCCATCCATCTGGACCATCCAGGGTTGCTCGGCACTCATTAGTAAACAAGATTGTTTAAAAATTAGTCTTTATGTATGTCTGGTCCCACTGCAACCGTTTCTGCTTGTGAGCACTGTTTAGGGGTGGCCAAATAGTAGGTTTATGCACCACAGCAAGCTTTTGAAGGTTCCTACACCATGAGGTTCAAGGGACTCCAGAGGCACCAGCAGTTTTAAATATCTGTTTGCTGGTTTGTAAAGCCTTTTTAGAAACTGCTCTCTTAATCCGATGAATTTGCCTGGCAGAAACCTTCCTCAATCTGCCTTAATTTGCACGAACACGCCTGTGCTCAGAATCAGCCACAAATCTCTTTACAGTATGATGATCACGCTTAGGTTTTCGTGCAATATCTAATGTTTTCATCCCTTGTCCAAGGCATTGCACTATTTGTTGCTTTTTGGCAGCAGAGGGATCCTTTTTCTTTCCCATGTTACTTGAAAACTGTGGCCTGCTCAATTTTGTGGAACATCAAGTTTTCCTTCTATTGGGCTCACCTGGTAAACTAATTATCACAGGTATCTGAGATTAATTTCAGTGATCCCAAGAACCCTGAGACACAATGCCATCAATGGGTTTAATTGAAAACACGAACAAAAAAAAAACCCTACGCCACTTAAAACAGGCAGCACTCCTTCATTTAGTGAAGTGGACGCTTTAATTCACCACCCCATGTGATGCGACATTTCGGAGCAAATGACTCCTTTCTCAAGCATAGTGCATACACAGATCAGACAGCCTTATATATAAAAAAAGCTAATTATCAATCATTTACACTTTTAAGAAGATCACACTGTAAAGTATGATCTAACAATTATACATATCAAGTGCTATAGTGTCATAATATAAAGTGCTTCAATAGTGCATATATTTAGTGCAAAATCACTCAGTATCACTCAGATACATCATCATAATAGTTAATTGCCCATTAGTGACAACATAATGCAGCTGTGCATTAAAATAATTTTTACATTTTAAACTATTATTATTTTTATACTAATAAAAGCATAATAAAAGTTTAAAAATGCCTCAGCTATGTTTCTTTGTGGGACCAGTATGTATGGTTATTCTGCCTATATATGGGTATTTAGTCTGGGGATGCGGACTGATTGTCTAAGTCCCTAGTGCTGATCCCTATGGAGGAACGCGGGCTCCCCTTAGGGGAAGCAAGTGTTCCTCTGGGCACTATGCTAAGTATGATTGTGGGTCCCCTGGAACATTAGGAATTGATGGGTGCGCTTATGAATAAAGGTATTATTAATAGTAGTAGGAGAGGATAGATGAGGGCAAATCACCGCTTTAGCCAGTAAGTAAAATGGCAGCGGTGAGTGCGCGCATGCGCATTAGATCTATAGTGTCAGATGACGTGGAGTAGTGCGCGCATGTGCATTAGAACCCGGAAAACGCCGACGGTCTCTGCACGTGATAGATGGCGGGGGAGAGCTCTGCAAAACTGTATGTGGTAAATTTTAATGCACAGCTGCATTATGTTGTCACTAATGGGCAATTAACTATTTTGATGATGTATCTGAGTGATACTCAGTGATTTTGCACTAAATATATGCACTATTGAAGCACTTTATATTATGACACTATAGCACTTGATATGTATAATTGTTAGATCACACTTTACAGTGTGATCTTCTTAAAAGTGTAAATGATTGATAATTAGCTTTTTTTATATATATATATAAGGCTGTCTGATCTGTGTATGCACTATGCGTGAGAAAGGAGTCATTTGCCCCCGAAACGTCGCATCACATGGGGTGGTGAATTAAAGCGTCCACTTCACTAAATGAAGGAGTGCTGACTGTTTTTTTGGATCTTCTGTTTGGACGGCTGAGCACCGTATACAGGACTTTGCACCGATAAGTACTTATAAGATTGTGCTGATTCTGTTTTTTCTACTTTTTATAACGGCTCATTGGAATCTTTGCACTAATTTTTTGCCATTTTCTGCTTATAAATTCTTGTTATTGGACTATGGATCTGGGTATTGAGGAACCCTGTGTTTTATCCTATGGGATGCAGGAGGAAGAAAGGATACTGGGAGCTATGGGAGGTGAAGCCTCATTTTTATCAAATCCTTCTGTGGCAGAAATTAAGAGAAAATATGAATTTGATCTGAAAAGATTAACTACAATTGAGCTACATTTGGTAACACTTAAAGAGTATTACAAGGCACGAATTATTCCTAGAGGTCTGAGGAGTAATGTAAGACCGAATTTGATGGCGAGCTCTGTTGAATTTTGTGCCAAGTTTTGTCGTATGTCCAATAAATATGCTTTTGATATCATTTTATTGAACATGGAGTATTTACAGCAAGAACAATTAAAGATGAAGGATATGGTATTGGAGACAGACGTGAAACTTAAGAGTATTTTGTCAGATGCGGACTGGAAAACGTGTATGGATAATACAACTGCCCATGTTTCCAAATTACGAGCAGAACTAGAGGAAACGAAAAGAAAAAAATGGGCACGTGATCAAGAGGACTATATACAGGGCAATGTGTATAAACTGGCAACGGGAGAATAGTAATTGGCGGAAAAAAGGTCATATATGTCATATACCTGTTCTGTATAATAATTGTATGAATGAAGCTAAAATTGATGATTTTTCTAGTAGGTCCAAATGGTACAAAGCTGAGGAAAGAAGGACAAGGAGAGGGGGTCGGAGACAACATCGACAAAAAAGAAAAACAAAAAACAAGGAGCACCACAGCAGAGAGTGACGAGACAAAAGGAGACGAGTTAGTGTTCATCATATCAAAAAAGGTATTGCCACCTAACCAACTGAATGTATTGAATAAGGGCCTTAATTTTTCCCCAGGGTCACATGTAAATTGGTTTCAATTGAAAATTGATCTGGAGAGATTTTACAGAAAGATAAAGTTAATGGAATGGTATCAGAATAATGAGATCCCATCAAAACCAGATGACTGTATCTTTGATTGTAAGAAATTGAATATACCAAAGAAAAGTTTCTTTACCCCTACTAGTCAGTCAGTAAATATAACAGCGTTTATAGAAGGGGTTAATAAGGATGTAGATAGCTTGATGGCTCAGGAAAGGAGTGAGTACTCTAAACCAAATTTGACTAGTGTTGAGGTTGAGGCACTAAGAGAACTTGTCCATGACGACAGCATCGTCATAAAGAAGGCTGATAAGGGTAGCGGTGTTGTCGTCATGGACAAGGATGCATATATAAAAGAACTTAATAGACAAGTGTTTTACTCTGAGGTATATAAACAGTTATCAGGAGACCCTAGGTTTAATATTCAGAAGGAAATAAAAATGGTATTAGATTTAGCAGTTAAACGTAAAATCATTTCACAAGATCTATATGATTTTTTGGTTATTAAACATCCTTCCACTCTGGTAATTTATGTACTGCCAAAGATGCACAAGACATTGGTGGACCCTCCGGGGTGTCCTATTGTGGCAGGCACAGAATCTGTTCTGAGCCACATAGGAGTTTTTTTAGATAGAATTTTGAATCCTATAGCCACCAAATTCAAGTCTTATGTAAAAGATACTACAGACTTCTTGATAAAACTAGCGAAGGTTGAAATAACGGAAGATCAGTTTTTGTTAGTATCTTTTGACGTGGTTAATCTCTATACGTCAATAGAACACGATTTTGGGATAGAGTGCGTAAATAAAAAATTAAATGAGCTGAAACTTTCAGATAATGTGCGAGAGTTGATTTTGAAATTATTGACTATAGTGTTAAAAAGAAATTACTTCCTGTACGGAGATTCCTTTTTTGAGCAGAAAAGGGGGACGGCGATGGGGACCAATATGGCCCCTTCGTATGCAAATATTGCCATGGGGGTCCTTGAGGAGGATGTCGTCGCTGTGTCTCACCACCTCACGTATGTTAGGGGGTGGTGTAGATACATCGACGGCATCTTCCTCATATGGACGGCTTCTGAAGAAGCACTGTTTGAGTTTTATGATTTTTTGAACACTATGAATTCATCTATAACATTTACTATGGTGCACTCACCATCCAAATTACAATTCATGGATGTATTGGTTGAGAGGATTGATGGTAGACTCACCACAACAACTTATGTTAAGCCCACAGACAAAAATAACTTATTATTATTCTCTAGTTATCATCCATGTAGGATGATTGAATCTATACCGTTTGGCCAATTGTTGAGGGTAAAACATATAGAGAGTGAAGAAACTAATCTGAATATCTCTCTGGATACAATGACTGATAAATTCTTGAAAAGAGGCTATCCAAGGAGGCTTTTGAAGAAACATAGGAATGTAGTGGATAGTTATGAGCGGCAAGAAATGTTGATACATAAAAATAGAGAAAAAATGCAGCGAATTCCTTTTGTCTCGACATTCTGTGAGGAGAGTGGTTCTATTTCTAAGATAATACGTAGGCATTGGAATACTCTAACTAATGGGTTGCCAACGATTGAAGAATTTAAGAATCCCCCCTCTTCTCGTTCAGAAGAAATAAGAATCTTAAAGATCAGTTGATTAAATCAGATATTGGATCATTGAAAAAGAATAAACAGAGATACTTAACAGGTGTGGAAAGAAAAGAATGTTTTCCTTGCCTTTCGTGCAATAATTGTAGAGCTATGCTGAAGGGAAAGGATTTTAGTGATCCGCGTGCTAATAAGTTATACAAAATTGATTATTTCCTAACATGTGATTCCGAATTTGTGATCTATATGCTGGAGTGTCTGTGTGGCCTTTGGTATATTGGGGAGACCACCTGCAGTTTTAAAACCAGGTTTACTCAACATAAATTTTCAATACGTGAGAAACAGGTTGGTCTCCCGGTTCCGAAACATTGCTTGGCCAAAGGCCACGCAGACATGGATATACGTTTCAGAATAATTGACCATATACCACCCCAAAGGCGAGGAGGAGATAGAGTAGCATTATTAAAGAGACGTAAATTAGAGTGAATCTTTAGGCTCAAAACACTAAGACCAGATGGCCTTAATGTTGATTTTAAATTTCATAATCTGATATAAAGAGGCAGCTTTTCCCAGAAGAATATCCTTTCTGTATACTCCATTTCATATTTATGGTGTATATGATGTAATTTTATAGTATATGTAATATTACTGTCGTTTAAAGTACTTAATATTTTTTATTTTTTCATAGGCAGTGGACCAGTAGCAGATCCCTGGAAAAATGCCATCCAGTGCAGAGAATCTCTAGTAAAACTATTATTATTTTTATACTAATAAAAGCATAATAAAAGTTTAAAAATGCCTCAGCTATGTTTCTTTGTGGGACCAGTATGTATGGTTATTCTGCCTATATATGGGTATTTAGTCTGGGAATGCGGACTGATTGTCTAAGACCTTAGTGCTGATCCCTATGGAGGAACGCGGGCTCCCCTTAAGGGGAAGCAAGTGTTCCTCTGGGCAATATGCTAAGAATGATTGTGGGTCCCCTGGAACATTAGGAATTGCTGGGTGCGCTTATGAATAAAAGTTTTATTAATAGTAGTAGGAGAGGATAGATGAGGGCAAATCACCGCTTTCGCCAGTAAGTAAAATGGCGGCGGTGAGTGCGCGCATGCGCATTAGATCTATAGTGTCAGATGACGCGGAGTAGTGCGCGCATGCGCATTAGAACTTGGAAAACGCCGACGGTCTCTGCACGTGATAGATGGCGGGGGAGAGCTCTGCCTGTCTGTGGTACAGTGTAAAAATTATTTTAATGCACAGCTGCATTATGTTGTCACTAATGGGCAATTAACTATTATGATGATGTATCTGAGTGATACTCAGTGATTTTACACTAAATATATGCACTATTGAAGCACTTTATATTATGACACTATAGCACTTGATATGTATAATTGTTAGATCATACTTTACAGTGTGATCTTCTTAAAAGTGTAAATGATTGATAATTAGCTTTTTTTTATATATAAGGCTGTCTGATCTGTGTATGCACTATGCTTGAGAAAGGAGTCATTTGCTCCGAAACGTTGTGTCACATGGGGTGGTGAATTAAAGCGTCCACTTCACTAAATGAAGGAGTGCTGCCTGTTTTTTTGGATCTTCTGTTTGAACGGCTGAGCACCGTATACAGGACTTTGCACCGATAAGTACTTATAAGATTGTGCTGATTCTGTTTTTTCTACTTTTTTTTCTACTTCATATATATATATATATATATATATATATATTCATATTGAACTTGTCCTTGCATTGCTGCCCACTAAACCTAAATAAACCTATTTGTTTTCATCATTATTTCTCCTCCAAATATGTCAGTCTTCAATAATCATTTCACCCAACCACAAGGAATGGGATTTGTAAGTGACGTGACTTCTACAGCCAACCCCAAAGAGGGGTTAGTGAGGAGCTGAGTGACAAGAATGTGCAAACAGTAATATCCTGTAATTGGTTGTGTCTGACTCCTGGTGCTGGAAGAAGCAGGTCTCTAGGCAAAGCAAAGAGGCATCACCATGGAGCTTGTGCCATCTTCACAGTGCAGTCCAGTACAATGCAGCTACACTTTGCTACAGTTACTGTTTGCTAACGTGTACCTGCAGTATGCAGTCTGGCCATGAATCACCCACAAGATATGTCTGCTCTAGAGGAGGAGGTTATCTTCCTCACCACTCCAATGGCAGAGGGTGCTTCAGCAGCACCAGAACTGGAGAGGTCAGCACAGGACAACATGGACACATATGTGACGTGGAGCTCCATCGTGCTACCCACTTGGGCCTCATATGCGGCGAGGTCTGGATCCAGTGTTGGGCTTGGATGCCAGAGGATTACCTAAGGATATCACAGTCAGGAGAAGATCCATTCCCTATGCCATCCAGGAGCACCCAATGTGGGGACCCCTACCCCCTCCATGCAACTATCCTGCATGACATGAACAAACCCTTCCTATTTTTTTTGTTGATGAGGTTAGGCTTGCAAATGCCATTACCTGAGAGGTGTTGCATGGGCATATGGTCAATCACTTCAACGAGCAATGTACCCAAGGCAAGGTGATAGGATTCTTCCAGCAGAGGGGATTTTGCTTCCTAGCTGAACAAGGTACTGGGCATCGGTGCTATGTCAACTTGTCCACCCTTCTGCATGACTATCTTTCCAAAAATCTTTGCACAATTTTTATTAGGGAGGAGATTACCTTCATGAAAGTGATGGGCAGCAATGGTTGGTTGTACTTGGCGTAAGTTGCATTACCACCCCCAACGACTTTGAGAAGTAGCAGGAGTAGTCCAAATAAGAGAGAATGTAGCATCAGGTGGAGGCCAGGCTTCTCTTGTTTATCCAGCCAACTGCACCCAAACCCAGAGGACCTCTTAGGGATCCTCAAGTTGCTCCTATCTCTAGGGGTGGTCGTCCACCAAAATTTCCCCTTGTCTTCTCCAGCCATAATGAAGTGTGCTGGGGGGCAGGTGATGGCAGAGAATGCCCCTGGTTGTGTAGCCTCTATGACTCCCTGAGACCGTCCAGCATAGGAGTGGCATGAGCAGGGTTGACCTTCAGCCCGGACAGCTTTCAGAAAGCTAGAAGAGAGTTTTATACGCTATGTACAGTGGACTGTCCTAAAATATAGGCATGTTGTTGGGTTGCTATTCTATCCCTTGGTTGGCATTTTGCCCGGAGAATGACTTTTTTAGTTGTTTTTCAGTTCTTCAAACAGCAAGGCCTATTTTCTTGTTAATTTTATTTTTCCCTTTGCAAATTTAGTGGCATTTGTTCATCCCTCTGTTGAATTAAAGGGCATGCTTGCAGCCTTTGGGCTACAACTCAAAGCCCTTAATGAATTCTGCCCTTCTCTGACTTTCCACCATTTTAATAGAATCTGCTGATCCCAGTTTGACTTTTGCTATATATATTGTGTATATTCATATATGTGTGTTTTAGCCTTATTAAAGTCTGTGCTACAGTAAAAAAAAAATAACTACGGTAATTCATTCCTTTTGTGCTGAACTGTTTTTGCAAATAGGTGCTTTGATACTAACCTACAGAGACTGCTGAAAACAGCCGCAGAGCTCTGTCCTGACATTCTAAGGTATGGAAATGCAAGACATCGCACATAATCCTGTAGAACAGAGCCTGCCAAGTGCAGTCCTGAAGGGTGTCAAAAAGTGCATGTTTTCAGGATTTACCTAGTATTGCACAAGGTGCTGGAATCATCACCCGGCAGGTGATGAAATAGCACATGTGCAATGCTGAGGACATCACAAAAACTTACACTGTTTCCAGACCTTGAGGACTGTACTTTGCCACCCCTGCCTTAGAAATCACTTTGGAGGTACCCAGGCGGCAAAAAGTATCATTGAGCTCTTTCACCACAACTGTGACTCTCAATGGGTCCTCTTAGGCTGTGTGCCCACGGTACATGGTTTGATGGTTTGTATGACCCAGATTTTGAGAATCTACATCAAAATCTGCATGTCCATCCTGAGCCCAACAAAACCTATGATAGGTTTTTTCTACTCCAAAATCTGCACCAAATCTGCAAGAAAAAAAAAACACATTCACACAGCACTTTTGAATCATCATAGACTTTGCTGGCCTTACATGCAGTCTCAAAATCAGCATAAAAAAAGCATCAAACAATGTACCATGGGCATGGGGCCTTACAACAATATGGTGGAGGCACAATCATAGAAAACACCCCATATGCTGTGAGAGCAGGCACACAGGCACTGGTGATAATGTGACAAGCAGTGCCATCACAAACACTACCATAGTTCAGACACAAGGGGGGTTATCTTGCAAGTTTGAACTGCGCTGCACTCCCTGTTGTCACCGCTCCTCACATGTGCTGTGTATATATATATATATATATATATATATATATATATATATAAAATATATATATATATATATATATACATAAAATATATGCCTCCTAAGTTGGAGGCGTAAAACTGTGATGTGCACTATGTCCACCCCTGATGTTTTGGGGAGAAGCAGTTCTTAGATTGTCTAACACCTTCTTTTGATACTGCTGCATGTGTGCGTCCCTTTTCAGGGTGGAAAGCATTTGACCAAATTTACATTTGTACCAGAGTTCTAATAATGTGGCAACCCAGTAGTTTACATTACCTCGAATTCTAGCAATTTATGGTTCATGTTGCAGATAGTGCAGCAGGAAGGCACTCATGTGTCTTGTACATCCAGGGATGATCCCCAAAGGGACAATGTGTGTATGATCCGCACTGCCGTACGATGACAGGAGAACAAAGATCTTAAGTCTTCAGTTCCAATTCTGTTTTTAAGAACTAGATGCTGCTCAGATTTTTTCATATTATTATTATCTCTCTATCTATAAATAAATAGAATTGCTAGTCAGCTGCAGCGTTGGCACTAAAGCAGTAAGACTGCCCTGCTCCATGGTTAACATGGAGCAGGGCGGGCAAAAGCGGTGATGTCACAGCAGGAGGCGGGGCGGTTGGCCACCTGCTGTGACATCATTGCCTTTCCCCGCCCTGCTCCATGCTAACCATGGAGCAGGGCGGGGAAAGGCGGTGACATCACCGCAGGAGGTGGGGCAAAGCGGCCATCACTCCAATAAGCTCTGTTTACTATGCAGCAGCTGAGGGAGACAATGATTGGCATCAGGGAGGCAGCGGTAGGCGGATTAAACATACAGGGGGTGTGAAACTGTCCTTTGCCTCCAGCCACAAGCCACCTCATATTTGGCTCCACTATGTAAGTTTTCAAAGTGTATTATTTCGGGGTAAAGGGGGGCTCAAGGGCTGGGGGACCCCTTGCCTGAATGCAGCAGACATGCTGAATTCAATGCTGTAATTAGATCACCATGTATGGTTGGTGACAGGTCCTCTTTAAGGCAGTTCTCAATGGTACAGTCACACAGTCACGGGTAGCTGGCCGGGTAGTCATCAGAGGATACAAAGTCTCTATGAGGCCCTCTTTGATGTTCCTTCAGGTCTCAACCTCTGTCCTCACTTTCTCTACCTGTGCTTTTACTTGTAGGCACACTGCTGCAGCTTGAAGCTAAGCTACTTGCCCTCTCTCTCCTGCGTGTGCCATATGACAGGCACCTTGAGTCCTGTTTCAAGGGTTGCTCCTCGCTGAAGACCCCGGTATCTAGTATGCTGCTTTGCCTCCTAACACTGTGTGACTGAGAAACCTGGAATTCCCCACTTTCCATTATTGACTGCCGGGATGTGTAACCCTGCACATCCTCGGGCCCGGTGCCATTCTCTGCGCTTTCCTCTAAGGCGAACACAACGCTCCTCGGCTCCCCAGGCTTTCTTCTCCTTCCACCTCAATTCCACTCCATGGCCATTCTGCCTGACTCCCTTCTTCCTGCTCTTTCCACTACACCTAAGCTCCTCCCACTGAGGTTGGGTCTCCCAGGCAAACAGGTTAACCCTTTAGACCCCTATTGTAGGTGTGTGAATGCAGGGATGAGGGCCTCAGATTAACATCACATACTCTGGTCACTGGGATACCACACACACTGATCTGGGTGCAATAACTCTTCTGTTGCGAACTGATCAGTGAGGCGTCACACTATCCCTGAGTGGTTAACATCACTGTAACTAAAGACCCCGTTACACGCAGCGATATCGCTAACAATATCACTGCAACGTCACAGGTTTTGTGATGTTGCAGCGACCTCACAGCGATGTCGCTGCTTGTTTCATGCCGCAGCGACTAGCGATGAGCTCGCTGATCGCTGCAGAATGGCCAGGACCATTTTTCAGTCGCTAGTCTGCCGCTGTCATGCATGCATCAGCATGTGTGACAGTGGCAACGACCAGTGATCCCCAGTCTGCGCCCGAGACCCTGAACAATCATAACGAACATCGGGTGTTGGCGCAGTACTGCGTTTTCTCTGGTGAGTCTGCCTGTCTGACAGCTCACCATCGATCACATAGTGATGTACCAGCAATCCTGATCGTTGGTCGGGTCGCTGGCACATCGCTATGTGTAACCTGGCCTTAAGGGTCATTGTATCCACACTCTGAGGCTGTGTGCTCATGATCTGGAGGCACTGTTTGTTGGACACAGTGCCTCCGGACCTGAGGGAACCTGTAGGTGAGCTTAGGAAACCGCAGCTGCCCTGTACTCACAATCTGCGGTGATTGCTGGGTGGCTTCTCTCTGTGTGCACCCGAGGTGATCGCTTCAGTCTCCGCAGCATGAAATTAACATGCTGCAGACAAACCCACACCACAGCTGAAAATCTGTGCTCAGGAGAATCATAGTGCCCATGGTACTTCTTGAAATCCCATCCCTTGTGCTTGTACCCTACAACACAGCGTTTTGGATGCAGCACAATACGCTGCATCCAAAACACTGAAATTCCTGATCGTGAGCACATAGCCTAAGGCTATATGCTAATGCTGCTTTTTGGGTGCAGAAATTTTCTGCACCAAAAACTCTGATAAACTGCACCTAGTGGGTATAAAACGTACCACAAAATGCATTAATTTTTGGTGCTGTTTTAGGGGCAGTTTGGGGTCAAAAACTTTATCACTGGATGGGAGGGCTACAAAACGCAGCACACAACTGATATTATTTTGTCCTGAGCACAAACTGCACCTAAACTGCAAGGAAAAAAAAAAGTATAATTTGCATAGCACTTCAGAATTCTCAAAGACTGCACCTAAACTGCAAGGGAAAAAAAAGTATCATTTGCACAGCACTTCAGAATTCTTATAGACTTTGCTAAGGGAAGGATACAAATGCTGTTTTGTGACAAAAGTTGACGCAAAACTGCAGCAAAAACTCAGCAAAAAAACACAGCAAGAAACACAGCGTCTGGCCCTAGCCTGCAGAATCCTTTAGAAAATTAGTTTCTGGCTGGAGCAGCGCATAATTATCAGCATGTAACGCTATGCACTATCAGGCGATGGATCTCTATGGCAACCGGAAGCTTACCGCAGCAGCAGGCTCCACAGACAATCCCCGGATATGCATCTTTGCAAAGCGCACAGGAAACACTGTTTTCAGCAATTTCCTGTGAGCTCATCAAAAGCACATATCACACATATTGTCTGTGGATCCGGTGGCTGCGGTAAGCTTCCAGTTCCCATAGAGATCCATAGTCTGGTGGCGCATAGCTTTACATGCTATGTATCGCTATGTGCTGCTCCAGCCAGAAACTAAGTTTCTGACGGATCCTGCAGGCTAGGTGCAGACACACGTCTGACCCTAGCCTTAGGCTGGATTTACACTTCAGTGTGACTTGTGTGAGCCTCGGATCTCATCACCTAGAAACATGTCAGGTGCATGTATTTCTATGCAACTGCACACTCCTGTCAGAAGAGTGGGCAGCCCTGCCACATGATAAAATGGGATGCTCGCATGAGTTACAAGCAAATGTGACTCAAACCACATATTCCTAAAAAACACTCTTTATTTCACTTATTACTTAGTTCTTTATGATTACTTACATTATTTTTATTTATGATATTGTGATGGAATAATATTTCTCTGTAATACATTGTAAGTATTTTTCTGTTCCCCTTATACATAGATAAAACCTTAATAAAGGCCAGTGTTTGGCTGAAATGTCAGTATCTACTTTTAGTTATACATTTTTTAACACAACTTGATTTATACATCATCTCGAGTGTGTATCGAAGTTTCTACAGATATTCATTATAGACGACATACTGCATCATGAAATAATTAATAGAGTTGCCTAATCTTCAACCATACAAAGGAAGCTAATCCAATGGATTAGAGATGACTGAAATTTCCCCAAACATGTTCACCAATTTCAAATTTGGCACTAAAAATGAGCGAACAGTTGAGTGTTTGGTTTCGTTCAGTTTACCGAAAAACAGGCTGATCACCAAATTGTTCGCCAAACTGTTCGTCGAGCCTCCAAAACCCACTGAAATCAATGGCAGGTAACATCAAACGAATAGATGACACTTTCAAAGGGGCCCAAAAGCTTCCAAACTGCTCATATTAGTGCCAGACACTAGGAAAAGTGACAATAGACCCAGAGTACAAATAGCATCATGGTGTAGCATTGGTGCATAGCTGCACAGTCTTCAAAATCAGTTAAAAATAGGACGTGGCTCACATTTAGTTTTTAATTTCAGAGGGGGGTGAAACTCAGTTAGAATTGACAAATGGAGGAGTCACAGGGGAAAAGTGGCAGCAGTTTTCTACACTTTAGAAATCTTCACTACGGGTGCAAGATAGAAGGCCTGACCTTAGGATTACAAGGCTCAACATGGATTAAAAGTAGGATGAGTGATATGTGTAGGCATGTCACTCAGACAGGTCTGCTCAAATCATGCAGTACATAGCAAGTAAACCCCAACAAGAGTCCCCTTTTTTTCAAAAAATTTGTGTCAGACCACTGCAAAGTGGCATCCATCTTAAAGATTTTGTATTGGGCGAAATTGACAGCAAGGCAAGAGGCCTGGGCCCAGCATTTCAAGGTTGATTATTCAGGAACAGGTGCAGGAGTATCAGGAGTAGGTATTGTGCTCAGAGAGACCTGCTCAAGTCATGAACCACACAGCAAGGAAACCCCAAGGTAAGTTCCCACATTTCTAAAAATTTGAGTCAGATCACAGTAAAGTGGAATTCTGATTTAGAATCGGATCCGATCTCGGTTCTGTGGTTATGTACTGAGCATGCCCAGAGGCAGTGCTCAGTACATAATCCTGCCTGTCCCTGTCTGTCCTTATCTGTCCCTCCTCTATCTTTGCTCCCCCCTGTTCTCTATCCTGTCCTCCCCCTGTCTTATCCCCTGTCCTCTCCCCTCCAGTATATAAAAAATAAAAAAAAATCCTCCCAGAGGATACATTACCTATCTGCCGTCTGCGAGGAGGCGACAGTCCCCTTCTGGCTGAAAGACCTCTCATGATGTCACAGAACTGGTCACCTGACGTGTCAGCTGACTGACTCTATGACATCACCACAGGTCCTTGAGCCACAAGATGGAGACTGTCGCCACCCCACAGCCGGTGGACAGGTAATGTATCCTCTGGGATGATTTTTTTAATTTTTTATATACCGAAGGGGAGAGAACAGGGGATAAAACAGGGGGAAGGACAGGATTGAGAACAGGGGGGAGCAGAGACAGAGGAGGGACAGACAGGGACAGATAGAGAAGATGCAGGGAAAGCAGGGAGAGACAGGGACAACAGGATCCACACGGATCCTGCATTAAATCAGACATGGATGGCTATTTGCCATCCGAATACAGGGATCCATGTAGATCTGTGGCGATCCTGCCAAAACACTGATCCCCACAAACAGCCACAAATCGTAATGTGAAGGCAGCCAAAGATCCAGGAATTTTATGAAGAAACAAGTGGGAAAACAGTGAAAGGTGACTCTTATGGTACCGTTACACGATGCAATATTGCATGCAGTTTCACTGGCAATTTGCTGGTTGCAGTGAAATCATAGACACATTGCTCCATTGTACACAGCAACAAAATAGAACAATGTGTCCATGATTTCACTGCAGCCAGTGAGTTGCAAGCAATGTCTGCACAGATATCTCTGTGTGTAACAGTACATTTAGTGCTAGATAGCATATTCAGTACTGGTGTATCTGCAGAGAAGAGAAGAACTAGACGTTACCAAGGATTTTACATGGCATAAATAACAGTAAACAAATTTACACCACGTATATAGTACAGAGATTGGAGATGCATATATAACAAAATGCACATCAAATAAAGAAAAGATAATAAGTAATTATGATGTCAATTAGAGAGGATATAGCTATGTCATAACATAGGGGTGGGTAGGAATATTAAGGTGCTCCCCAAAAAAAAACGGTTGAGGCTACAAGAAACATGTGAAGTGCTAATACCATTGCGGTTATATCAATATGTGACCTCATACTCGCGGTTGAAGACATATAAGTCTAGGGTCCTCACTGTAAATATCCAGAAGGCCTCTTGTTCCTTAAGATGACTCACCCTGTCACCCTCCCCTCCGATTGTCCTGGTATATGGTCAATCATTTGAAACCTCAATTGTGAAATGGTATGTTGTTTAGACTAGAAATGTTCTGGAACAGAGAGAAGGGTCTGCTCACACCTAATTGTTGACTTGTGCTTAGTTATGCGATCTCGGATATGCTGGCTAGTCTGTACGTAGAGTCGCACGTAAAGAAATGTGGAGTATGGAAACTTCTTCCTGTCATGGGTTGTGTAAATGTTGAGCCCCTTGTTATATTAGAACACTGTCTGCACCTCAGGCATGGAAAATTGCCCTTGCGAGAAGTGGATACATTTGACATATACAATTACGTACGTAGTGTATTTAATCAAGTGCTCGTGTGGTCTTGGGTATTTTGTCATTTTGTTTTAAGAGAGAAAAAAATGTTGCAATGGTAGACATGCTTTTTTCCCAATCTCCAAAGGGTTATTTTACCTTTGAGGAGTCACTTTTGCAAGTAGAGCCACATACCACTGTTGGGTCAATGAAATAGATATGGTGCTGTTTTGAACGTACTTTAAAATTTCAGAATAATGTTTCTTGAACTCTTATTAAGGCTGGCTTCACACCACGGTGTGATCCAGTCCAGGGCTGTCCGGGATGACCCTGACAGCCCAGGACGGGATTAGCACACAGAACCGGAGGGCCAAATGTGCCCTCCGGTCATGTGTGCAGCCGGATGCTGCTAAGTGCAGCCGCAGCTGCTGATTTTTCAAGACCGCAGCTAGCATGGAGCTAGCCGCGGTCCTGAAACAACAGCGGCGTGCAGCCGCCAGTGTCCAGTTCCCGGATCCTCCTAGTCCGGGGCAATCCAGCCCCATAGGCTCCCATTTTAGGGAGCGCCGGATTGCCCCGACTCCGGGAGAATCCGGCCGAATCCGGGATTCGGCAAATTGGGGTGAATTTTCTCCCCGGACAAAAATATGATGCAAGCATAATTTTTGTGTCCGGAGAGAATAATCCGTATTTTCCCGGATTGCCCCAGAGTGATGAAACCGGGTGGCAGAGAGCTGCCATCTGGCTCCATCCGGCCCCATAGGCTGCTATAGGGCCAAAAACCAGTCCGGGGCTGTCTGGTTTACACCGGACAGCCCCAGATCAAAAAAAACAGTGGTGTGAAGCCAGGCTAAGTTATTCAGTTCAACTCTTGAGCTTATTTTGATCATATATGTAAAGAAATTGCACAGATTCCATAATGTTTTATGTTTGTGAAAAATTGTAATAAAACCACAGTTAATAAAAACATTTTTTACAGCTATACTACTATTCAGGCATATTTGTAGTGGAAATTCTACTATAAATTTGTGTACTGTGAACCTTATTTAAAGGAGTTTACAGCAATCAGATTCTAATGTTTTTATGATGGCTCCATCCTCGCCCACGGGTTGTCTCTGGTACTGCAGATTAGCCTCATTAATTTGAATGTGACTGAGCTTTAATTCCATTCTCATCCTGGACAAGCCCTTAAAGTCCTGGGCTGTTAAATCATAAAACACATTACATCCGCATACAAGCTTTTCTGGACAGTGAATAATTGATACTAGTGTTTCTTTACCAGCAAACACATTCTTGACGCTTTATAAAGAGCCATTCAGTATAACAAGGTCAGGCTTATTCAAATGAATGAGTCTCCAAATTTCCCCTGTACAGTGAACCAATTTCACAGTATATTGAGTAGGGGCCAAGAGACGGAACGGATGCCTGAAAATGTTCCTTTTTAACATGAAATGCAGCTTTGATCAAGCAGTGAGCTGGCTTTCATCAAACCATGTCCGCTGAACAGAATCTATCACATTTATTTTTTTTCCCAACAAGACTTCAAAGGATATTTCCCAGCGAGAAGCCAAATATCACACATATCGATACGGCAAAATAACTCTGCTCTAGGTTTTAAGTAGGATTTATAATAACAAAAATACCATCCACTAAGGCTTTCATCCAATCAGCATCAGAAAAAACTATTTACACAGTAAATTCATCCGTGTTCTCAATCCTTGCTTATACATTCGCGGTGCTCTTGTCTACTTGACAGCACCCTTAGAGGGGGCTTCATGGTCATCCTGTCTCCTTTGGAAATGAATTGCATTTTCAACGCTTGAAAAGCAGAAGAGCATTTTCTAATATAATTCAGCAGTTGCTTATTGACTCAATTAATTAATACAGCTGCCATATGTGCATGCCAGGGCTGATTACTAACTGAATATTGCAGCTACTCGTTAAAGTTATATTACTGTTTAACCTCTCAAGGACCTGGACATATTTTTGCTTTTGAACTTTTGGTTTTTCCAAAAGCCATAACTTTTTTTTCCCCTTCCAAAATAACCATATGAGGGCTTGTTTATAGTGAGACGAGGTGTACTGAAAAATGGGAAAAAATTGATAACAAAAAAAAGTATAACAATGCTATTCTATAGTTGTTTAATATTTTATGACATTCATTGTGTGGCAGAAACAACCTGGTATCATGATTCAGCAAATCAGTACAATTACAGAGATACAAAACCTGTATATAGTTTTTGTATTTAAGTAGCAAAGAAATATTTGAAAGTTCATCTCCCAAATTTTTTATTGCTCGTATAACCATGTTCTAAAACATGTAGTGTTTTCATTTTTCAGTCACTCTGTTGCCTGAAGCCTTTTTTTGTGCCTTAGGCCAAAGACACACTGAGTGAAACACATGTCAAATACTCGCACGTGTCTTGCATGACTCACCCAAAAAACGCAAGCAGCGTTTTTGGGATGCTGCATAAAAACGCATGCTTTTTTTGAAAAATGCACAGACACATGCATTAACGCATATGCATTTTTATACTTTGGAAAAAATGTCCAAAATGTTCCCAAAAACGCATTTAAGCCAAGAGCGGATGGTATGTGTGACCCTGGCCAATTATACCAATAACGGATCAAGTGTGACCCCAGCCTAATTGTGATGAATCACAAAAAAAAATTTAACTTGTAAAAATACTCTGTTGTAAAAAAAAATTCTGTAAAAATCAAGTGCTGCTGAAAAAGTAAAATACAGGGTATTTAGTTGATACTTTTTTTTGCAAAAAATGAATACTAAGCTGCTCTACCAACTTCAAGGTAACCCGTATTAGAGCAGTCCCTATTTTATGTATTTAAAACCTGACCATGTGTGTTGTTACCTAAAATGATCAGAATCTAGACAGGTCCAATGTCTGACTTGGACTGACTGCAGAAAACAGCTTTTTATGTGCAGGGCTCAAAGGGAGGGGTGGGAGACTCCCCAATCTTGCAGAAACAAGGAATAACTCCAGCCTAATTGTGACAAAAACTAATGAACCATGCACACAGTGAACACGTCTGTAGGACAGTGTTCACACCACCACAAGACTGAATAACAAAAAACAGTCAAACAAACGTGTAACAATACTCTGTTGTAGAAAAATTCAGTAAAAAGCAAGTGCTGCTGAAAAAGTAAAATGCAGGGTATTTAGTTGATACTTTTTTGCAAAAAATGAATACTAAGCTGCTCTACCAACTTCAAGGTAACCCGTATCAGAGCAGTCCCTATTTGATATATTTAAAACCTGACCATGTGTGTTGATACCTAAAATGAGCAGGATCCAGACAGGTCCAATGTCTGACTTGATTAACAAGAATATAGAAGGCTCTACGTATTGTGGTGGGTGCTCCAGAGAAAAAGAGTCCAAATCTAGTAGTATAATCTGGGCACACCAAACAAGAGGAATGTGTACTCCACAAATTGGTTTAGTGCAAAAAAAGTGTTATTTTATTTTTGTCACACAGTACATAAAGCAACGTTTCGGCTCACAGGCCTTCCTCAGGGTACTAGTACAAATTAAACAGTACAGAAAAACATAAAATTAGTACAATCTATTTATATAATCCGCAGTTTGGGATTTGGGCGTTGTAGCCGAATCCCAGAATGCTTTGCACCACTGCGAGCGATGACGCGTAGCGTCATCGCAAGCCGCAGCCGCAGTGCACCTCCGGGACAACAAACCCCACACACAGATACAGGAGACCCGGCCAGAGAGAGAGGGAGAGGAGCTCCGGACCCACACACTCCATCCCCCGGGACAGCAACCCCCACACACAGCAGCTGACAGCCGCAGCCGCACTGCACCTCCCGGAGAACTACCCCCCCCGCCTGCACACCCCCGCCAGCTGTAGATCTCCCCCACCTCTCCTGCTGCTCCGGCGCACTCTCGCATCTCTCTCTGCTCCGATCATCTTCACTACAAGGCTAAAGGACCTTTGGTGATGTCAGAGTCATGTGATCATTCACATGACTCAGACATCACTGCAGGCCCTCTATTAATCGATCAGAGCTGGGAAGAAGGGTAAGAAGCCACACAGGGGGCAGGGCGAGTTAAGACACTGCAGGGGCAAATAGAGCCCAGGGGAAACAGGGGGGGGAGCCCATTCTGCCCCTCTACAGTCTACCCCTGCTCTGCTTCGGCCCCACACCCTGCACCTCCCCCACACACAGCAGCTGAGAGACAGAGAGGAGATCCGGGGAGAGACACCACAGGGGACAAAAATCCCCCCACACACAGGACGACTAACCAGCAGCACAACATACACATATACATACATACACTCTATATACATATACACTATTTCAACACACACATATAGATATAGAGTATCTACACATACCTTATATACACATAAATCTATTGATATACTGTATATACACATAGATACACACTATATACACATATATATATATATATATATATATTGATATACTGTATATACACATAGATACACACTATATACACATATATATATATAGATATACAGTATATACACATAGATACATATACACTATAGACACATATATATATAGATATACAGTATATACATATATATTGATACATATACATTATATACACATATCCATACATACACACTATATACACATCTCTATATATATTTATATTCAGTATATACACATATAGACATACACTATATACACATATATTGATACATATACACTATGTACACATATATCAATAGATATACTGTATATACACTATGTACACATATATTGATATACAGTATATAAACGCATACAGATATACATATAGCGTATATACACATATATACATACATGCACATATACAGTATATACACACATATATAGTTATACAGTATATACACAGATAGATATAATACAAAACTCCAAACAATTCTCATACACATTTTTGGGAATCATTAATTCCCAAACTGTACCCGGACTACAATATTCGGTGGTCGCGATACCCACAATTTAACCATACACAACTTCTGCGACACAACTCATGAATAATGTTAAATTCATATTTATTAAAGTGCAATTTAAAGTGCAATGTGCTATATAGACATCATGACAGGGTATTCGGACTATATACATGATATGGCAGAGGTCACATGATATTGTATACATCAAAATATAATGTAGCATTATTTATACATCATTACTATCAAACAACTACATTCACTTTGAGTCTAATTGATATATCTACGCACTCAAAAGTGTCAGGTGTAAGTGACGTGCTCACTCCTATGACATACCAGACCCTCCCATAATTAGTGTGATACACAATGGGTGATGTTACCCCCTCTCAATTCACCACGTATTTTATTTATACATGATCTAGTGGAGTATTAACAAAAGGGTATAACTTCAAAACCATATGTATAGGATTGCAATGTGTAAAAACAGTGGGTAAATCTTTGAATATACAAAGATACCCAGATTGGATGGTAATTATCTATTTATTGCCACATGACACATAATATTATAATCGAGTGGCACTCATCAAGCGATGTTATTTGTAACTTACACCTCCATACTGCCCAATATGCACTGTTAGAACTTTGCAATCCCTTGTCACATGACACATGAAATTATAACCAAGTAAAACTCCACAGGGGTTATACCCTTGCAGTCCATTAATAGGTACACATTCACTGTGGATTGTTATGTGTATTACATGGTAGGATATACCTTAAATGTGGCAGGGGAAAGTCTAGTGATGGCATCCTATAACCCAGGTCCTTGCGCCCCAATGCGCATGTCGGTCCTCCTTCGTCAGGGGGCGTGAGACTAGTGAGAGCTTGTGTGTGTTAAAAGGATCCATTAACCAATCAAGTCCGGTGTTTCTATCATGTGACGATCATCACAGCTGTTTGCTGTGATGATCGTAGTTGCTGCTGTCAGTATATATTATTGTAAGTCCTCCCTCTCCCTGTCATGTGACATGGGCGTCTCCTATGAGTGTACTTGTTGCGTCCTAGCAACGGATACATCAATCCGTATATCCGGACACACATAGATCTAATCCCGCCCATCCTTATCATGTGATCGGGCGCCCGACTATGACGCTCCGATCACAGTGTCCTCTCGTCATCTTAATGCGTCGCGTCCGGACGGTCGGCGCGCACCATCTTTGACTCCGCCCCTTGAAGTCATGTGACTTCTATCATACGGACTACACTCATAAGGACATACATAGTGTCATCAAGCAGTTGGTTCTACAGTGGTCGCTATGGGTAATTTCCATTTAATGGCATTCTATTTATTGCATGAATGATATTATAGATGGGCATTATAAACAAAGCATGTGGGTAACAAGAGAGTCGCACAATATGTTCTTGAATGGTCAACATTGACCACATAAGATGTTCAACTATCCACTAACTACATAGTTTATATTTTATTTATTTTTTACTATTATTGACATCCTCCATAATTCACAGTTGCGATAGGTCCCGGGTTGTGTCACATCACACGATGCAGCATACACCATGGGATGTGGCACCCCTGAACAGATCACAATCCTGGGAAAGAGGGTCCATAATAGTGCTTGACTCTTAGTGTAGAGGACTCTTAAAGCATGTGACTATAGGGCAAAGAACAATTTTTTATTTTTTATTAATTATTTATCTCACTTATTTTTGACAGATGTCCCACACTGAATTTCATATATGGGACATTTGACCATAATATCGAAAATGGCCTAAACGTTGCCAGAGAGTTGCCTCAATAGTCCCTCACAGAGGGGTTCAACTCAAGCCCATCTGTAGGATTCAATGCTGTATTGTTCTTACCTATCTATATTAGTCACATTAATTCTTTGCCCTCATGTGTATTCATCTGACTACCACTATATTTCCTAACGTGCTGATACCGATAGATAAAACTATTTTTTCTCCCCACAACGTATCACATATATGCTCAAACAATCAAGGTCACTTGATACACGTACATCGTTATATAACACCACTATACAATTGTATGGAAAAATTCCTTCGTTACATTATCACTGCGAAGTTGTATTGGTCCATTCAGTTGAAATTTCTCATAGAGGATTTCAGTTCTATACTTTGATATAGTATACTTGACAGCAGGTCATAATCTCAGCATCTTATTAAACAATACTTCCGGACTGTGTAGGGATTCTGAAAATTAAAATCGAAAGTTAAAAACAAGTACAAATATATAAAAGGCACCCTGGATCTCACTTAATACGACTTCAAAGAAACGGTGAAAAGCTATTATATTCATTGAGACCTAATGGTTTGACAGTTTTTAGCCGCCATATCCATCTTGTCTCCATTTGTCCTAGCTTCCTTGTTATATTACCCCTCTTATTTTTGGTGGGATACAGTCAATCCCTCTGACTCTAAACATTGTACTATCACACGCATGTTTCTGTCTAAAATGTCTCGGGATTGTTTTTAGTTTGTCTACGTCTTCATCTTTTACTTTTTTTGCGCCCTCGATACCTAGTACATGCTCACGTATTCTTATTTTTAATTGGCGTGTCGTCATTCCCACATATACAAGTGGGCAGGGACATGTGGCAAAGTAAATTACTGCTGGCGTTTCACAGTTAATGGTTTTTAATATTCTATATTCCTTGTCACCAGATGAATTGGTGAATATGGAAGTTTTTTCCACATTCGGACAGGCTACACATTTGCCACACGGTTTACAACCCGCCCCTTTAGGAAATTTATCCAGGAACGTTTGTTTAGGTGGCCCTTCATAATGACTCCTCACCAATAAATCTTTTAAATTCCTACTTCTTCTTGTAGAAATCAAGGGGATATCTGGGAGAATGTTATTGAGGATAGGGTCCGCTTTCAAAATATGCCATGATCTACGCAATATATGTCTGATGTTATCTATGGCAGGATTGAAGTTGGTGATAAAGCGAACCGGTTGTTGGGTACTTTTTATGTTTTGATTATAGAGTAACTTCATTCTTTGGCTATATTTAGCCTTGTGGTAGGCTTTTTTAACACTTTTCTTACTATAACCTCTCTCTATAAATCGTGTACTCATAGTCTTTGCCTGTTCCTCAAAATCTATCTCATTTGAACATATACGTCTTAGGCGCAAAAATTGGCCTGTGGGGATAGCCCGAATCACATGTCGGGGATGTGAGGAGGAGGCGTGGAGAAGTGTATTAGTAGATGTTGGTTTACGGAAAAGTTTTGATTGGATACACCCTGTAGTGTCTTTGTATAGTGTTACATCTAGGAAGTCGATGGTATCACTCGAGTATTGACATGTCAAGAATATGTTTCTGCTGTGTCCACTGGAGTTCAATTGTTCAATAAACTCTTCCAATGATCTCGTATCACCCTGCCAGATCCAAAAGATATCGTCGATGTAGCGCGTCCACATCGGTACGCGCTCCATCGACACTGACAGATCCGAGTATAGGAGGTCCCTCTCCCACAGCCCCAGGAATAGATTTGCATACGCTGGGGCAAATGATGCCCCCATTGCGGTTCCCCGGAGCTGCAGGTAGAAGGACCCCCTAAAGGTGAAGAAATTGTGTGTTAAAGCGAACTCCAGAAGACACAGCACAACCTTGATCACATCTTCTGGATGCTGCGACATCGACAAAAAATACTTTGTCGCAGCCAATCCATCATTGTGTTTGATACTCGTATATAATGACTCAACGTCACCTCCCACCATTATTGTGTCAGATCCTATATGTATGCCATCGATTTTCCTTAACAGGTCTAACGTATCCAATGTGAAAGATGGTAAAGTTTCAACTAATGGTTGTAGTATACTATTAATCCATAAGTTGACTCGCTCCAAATAATTACCGTTGCCGGAAATAATTGGTCGGCCTGGGGGAACAGTAGAATTTTTGTGTATTTTTGGCAGCATATACATTGTTGCCACTGTTGGTTCAGGCACCCTAAGTGCCTTTGCCAGTTCTAGGGTGAGAACGCCGCCATCTTTCAAGATGATTTCAAGCTCAGCTGTAAATTTTGTCATAGGATTAAATGTTAATTTTTTATAACATATATTGTTGTTTAACTGACGAAATGCCTCATTTTCGTACATAGTTTTTGGCCAGACGACGACGTTCCCACCCTTGTCTGCCGGCTTTAATACAACATCATTGATCTTTTGTAGTTCCCCTAGTCTTTCTCTTTCTACTTTCGTAAGATTATCTCCACCTCTGGTATGTCTGATCTCTTCAAACTCCTTTGTTACTATTTTTACAAACATGTCTAGATTAGCACACATATTAAAAGAGGGAAATTTTTTAGATTTTATTCTAATAGTGTCTGGAATCTTACCTCTAATGGACAAGGTGTTATCTTCCACTAAATCTCCCAGATCTCTCAGAACTTCCTGTTCTTCCTCTAAAGGAAAAAGGGAGTGAAGAGTTCCATCAAAAAAGTGTCTTTTGTAGTACAGGGATCTAGCGAACAGATTCAGATCTTTAATTAATGTAAAAGTGTCTACTCCGCCTACTGGTGCAAAAGTTAGGCCCCTTCCTAGTACAGATAGATCTTCCCTAGTCAATTCATGATCACTTAAGTTAATTACCTTATTATCACGTCTATCATTTTAGTCATAGGGTGAGCCTGACTTGTTTTTTCGTTTTCTTCTATTTGAACCATTTGGATTTTTCTTATTGCCTATGTTTGCACCAGATCGGGTCCCACTTGATGGTCCTGGCGTTTCTGATTGGTCACTAAATGACGTCACAGAGGATTGTGATGCTTTACGTCCCTCATTTTTTGGTATTTTGGGTTTACGCCAAATATAGATTTTGCTTTCGAATCTGTCTTTTAGATCCCATTGATACTTCTTTGAATGGACCTCTTTAATTTTCTTTACACATCCCTCCAATTGTTTCTCCAGTATTGAGTCGAATTCCTTCAATTTCTCTGCACTACACATAGCCTTCAGTTCTCCTTGCTTTTTATCTAGTTTTTCTTCGATTTCTAGTAATGTTGTGGAGTTGAGATCGACTAGTAAACCCATTAGTGTCTCCGAACACGTGTCACACGCCTCCTCCCATTTTGTTATGACCTCATCATCCTCTACTGGAAAGGATGGTATTACTTTCACCCTCAGACCTCGTGGTATAAGTTTTTTAAGCAAGTATTTTTTCAGTAAAATTCTATTCCACCATAGACGTGTCCGTTTGGTCGCTAGGTAGGATATATCAGAAAACACCATTTCCATGTCTGAGGTCTCATCCGTGGCTGTTTGCGCCAACATTGCACCAAATACTTTATCTGCTTCTTCATGCCAGGAATTTTCCTTTGCTCTAAAGTCCATATTTTTGGAGACAACTGCTGTGTGAAACACAGATATACAAGTAATTAATACAAAACTCCAAACAATGATGAATACACATGAGGGCAAAGAATTAATGTGACTAATATAGATAGGTAAGAACAATACAGCATTGAATCCTACAGATGGGCTTGAGTTGAACCCCTCTGTGAGGGACTATTGAGGCAACTCTCTGGCAACGTTTAGGCCATTTTCGATATTATGGTCAAATGTCCCATATATGAAATTCAATGTGGGACATCTGTTAAAAATAAGTGAGATAAATAATTAATAAATAATAAAAAATTGTTCTTTGCCCTATAGTCACATGCTTTAAGAGTCCTCTACACTAAGAGTCAAGCACTATTATGGACCCTCTTTCCCAGGATTGTGATCTGTTCAGGGGTGCCACATCCCACGGTGTATGCTGCATCGTGTGATGTGACACAACCCGGGACCTATCGCAACTGTGAATTATGGAGGATGTCAATAATAGTAAAAAATAAATAAAATATAAACTATGTACCGTATATACTCGTGTATAAGCCGACCCGTGTATAAGCCGACCCCCCTACTTTTGCCCCCAAAACCGGGGAAAACCTATTGACTCGTGTATAAGCCAAGGGTGGACCCCAGCACAGGTATACAGCCCCCAGCAGTGTGGTATACAGGCCCCCCCAGTGGTAGTATACAGCAGCCTCCCCAGTGGTATGCAGGCCCCAGCAGTATATACAGCAGCCCCAGTGGTATACAGCAGCCCTTAGGTAGTACACAGCAGCCCCAGAGGTAATACAGCAGCCCCAGGGGTGTACACAGCAGCCCCAGGGGTGTACACAGCAGCCCCAGGGGTGTACACAGCAGCCCCAGGGGTGTACACAGCAGCCCCAGGGGTGTACACAGGAGCCCCAGGGGTATACACAGCAGCCCCAGGGGTAGTACACAGCAGCCCCAGGGGTAGTACACAGCAGCCCCAGGGGTAATACACAGCAGCCCCAGGGGTAGTACACAGCAGCCCCAGGGGTAATACACAGCAGCCCCAGGGGTAGTACACAGCAGCCCCAGGGGTAATACACAGCAGCCCCAGGGGTAGTACACAGCATCCCCAGGGGTAGTACACAGCAGCCCCAGGGTAGTACACAGCAGCCCCAGGGGTAGTACACAGCAGCCCCAGGGGTATATACAGCAGCCCCAGGGGTAGTACACAGCAGCCCCAGGGGTGTACACAGCAGCCCCAGGGGTGTACACAGCAGCCCCAGGGGTGTACACAGGAGCCCCAGGGGTATACACAGCAGCCCCAGGGGTAGTACACAGCAGCCCCAGGGGTAGTACACAGCAGCCCCAGGGGTAATACACAGCAGCCCCAGGGGTAGTACACAGCAGCCCCAGGGGTAATACACAGCAGCCCCAGGGGTAGTACACAGCAGTCCCAGGGGTAATACACAGCAGCCCCAGGGGTAGTACACAGCATCCCCAGGGGTAGTACACAGCAGCCCCAGGGGTAGTACACAGCAGCCCCAGGGGTAGTACACAGCAGCCCCAGGGGTATATACAGCAGCCCCAGGGGTAGTACACAGCAGTCCCAGGGGTATTTACAGCAGCCCCAGGGGTAGTACACAGCAGCCCCAGGCCCCCCTCACTTTTGGCGCCCCCACCTCAGGATGCCCCCCCCGCACGCAGCGCTGCGCTCATACATTACCAGCCTGTCAGCTGTCATCCTCCGGTGGCGGATCGCGGCTCCCGGCTCCGGCTTCCATCTTCTTCTGTGTCTTCCTGCATTGTGACCGGGGCTCATCGCGATGACGTCATCGCGACGCCGGCCGGTCATGTGACATGCAGGAAGACACAGAAGAAGATGGAAGCCGGAGCCGGGAGCCGCGATCCGCCACCGGAGGATGACAGCTGACAGGCTGGTAATGTATGAGCGCAGCGCTGCGTGCGGGGGGGGCATCCTGAGGTGGGGGCGCCAAAAAGTGAGGGGGTCCCGTATATACTCGCGTATAAGCCGAGGGGAGACTTTTCAGCCCAATTTTTGGGCTGAAAAACTCGGCTTATACGCGAGTATATACGGTAGTTAGTGGATAGTTGAACATCTTATGTGGTCAATGTTGACCATTCAAGAACATATTGTGCGACTCTCTTGTTACCCACATGCTTTGTTTATAATGCCCATCTATAATATCATTCATGCAATAAATAGAATGCCATTAAATGGAAATTACCCATAGCGACCACTGTAGAACCAACTGCTTGATGACACTATGTATGTCCTTATGAGTGTAGTCCGTATGATAGAAGTCACATGACTTCAAGGGGCGGAGTCAAAGATGGTGCGCGCCGACCGTCCGGACGCGACGCATTAAGATGACGAGAGGACACTGTGATCGGAGCGTCATAGTCGGGCGCCCGATCACATGATAAGGATGGGCGGGATTAGATCTATGTGTGTCCGGATATACGGATTGATGTATCCGTTGCTAGGACGCAACAAGTACACTCATAGGAGACGCCCATGTCACATGACAGGGAGAGGGAGGACTTACAATAATATATACTGACAGCAGCAACTACGATCATCACAGCAAACAGCTGTGATGATCGTCACATGATAGAAACACCGGACTTGATTGGTTAATGGATCCTTTTTAACACACACAAGCTCTCACTAGTCTCACGCCCCCTGACGAAGGAGGACCGACATGCGCATTGGGGCGCAAGGACCTGGGTTATAGGACGCCATCACTAGACTTTCCCCTGCCACATTTAAGGTATATCCTACCATGTAATACACATAACAATCCACAGTGAATGTGTACCTATTAATGGACTGCAAGGGTATAACCCCTGTGGAGTTTTACTTGGTTATAATTTCATGTGTCATGTGACAAGGGATTGCAAAGTTCTAACAGTGCATATTGGGCAGTATGGAGGTGTAAGTTACAAATAACATCGCTTGATGAGTGCCACTCGATTATAATATTATGTGTCATGTGGCAATAAATAGATAATTACCATCCAATCTGGGTATCTTTGTATATTCAAAGATTTACCCACTGTTTTTACACATTGCAATCCTATACATATGGTTTTGAAGTTATACCCTTTTGTTAATACTCCACTAGATCATGTATAAATAAAATACGTGGTGAATTGAGAGGGGGTAACATCACCCATTGTGTATCACACTAATTATGGGAGGGTCTGGTATGTCATAGGAGTGAGCACGTCACTTACACCTGACACTTTTGAGTGCGTAGATATATCAATTAGACTCAAAGTGAATGTAGTTGTTTGATAGTAATGATGTATAAATAATGCTACATTATATTTTGATGTATACAATATCATGTGACCTCTGCCATATCATGTATATAGTCCGAATACCCTGTCATGATGTCTGTATAGCACATTGCACTTTATATTGCACTTTAATAAATATGAATTTAACATTATTCATGAGTTGTGTCGCAGAAGTTGTGTATGGTTATACAGATAGATATACACTATATACACATATATACATATACAGTATATTCACAGATATAGATATACACTATATACACATATATAGATACACTCTTTATACACATATATATATAGATACACTGTATATACACATATATACAGTATATACACACATATATATATACTCTATCTACACATATATCTATACATATACTGTATCCTATATAATAAAAGCCGAAGGCCACTTCCGGAATATTACTTCCGTGATGGTCTCGACCCATGCTCCTGATGTGTCACCACTGCGCGGTCCCCTGGCTACAAGGAGCGGCGGAGGAACGTTCCGCTCTCGGAACTTCCGTCTGCCCTCCAGCCTCTCCCCTCCATCCACCACCGTACCTAGCGGGGGCAGGGGGGCCGAGCGCCCCGTGCCCCAAGCCATGAGGGGCCCATTGCCCCCACCCCCTGGGGGAACCCGTGCTGCCAGCCGCCCGCCGCGCGCCCGGAGAGGAGGGAGGACGGGACTTCCTGTCCTGCACTTCTGCCCGCCCCTCCTCTCCTCCTACACCAGCCGCACGCCGGCCGGCCCGCGGTGAGTCTGCACCCACCCAGCTACGCCTCTGCCCTCCAGCCTCCCATGCCCTCCAGCCTCCTATGCCCTCCAGCCTCCCATGCCCTCCAGCCTCCCATGCCCTCCAGCCTCCCATGCCCTCCAGCCTCCTATGCCCTCCAGCCTCCCATGCCCTCCAGCCTCCCATGCCCTCCAGCCTCCCATGCCCTCCAGCCTCCCCTGCCCTCCAGCCTCCCCTGCCCTCCTGCCTCTTCAGCCTCCCCTCCAGCCTCCCTTCCCCTCCAGCCTCCCCTCCTCTCCAGCCTCCCCTGCCCTCCTGCCTCCCCAGCCTCCCCTCCCGCCCCAGCCTCTCCACCCTTCCCTGCTCTGCAGCCTCTCCCCTCCCGCCTCCGCTCTCCCCTCCCGCCTCCGCTCTCCCCTCCAGCCTCCGCTCTCCCCTCAAGCCTCCGCTCTCCCCTCCAGCCTCCGCTCTCCCCTCCAGCCTCCGCTCTCCCCTCCAGCCTCCGCTCTCCCCTCTAGCCTCCGCTCTCCCCTCCAGCCTCCGCCCTCCAGCCTCCACTCTCCCCTCCAGCCACCGCTCTCCCCTCCAGCCTCCGCTCTCCCCTCCAGCCACCGCTATCCCCTCCAGCATCTCCCCTCACGCCTCCGCTCTCCCCTCCAGCCTCCGTTCTCCCCTCCAGCCTCCGTTCTCCCCTCCAGCCTCTCCTGCCTCCCCAGCCTCTCCAGCCTCCCCTGCCTCCCCAGCCTCTCCACCCTTCCCTGCCCTGCAGCCTCTCCCCTCCCGCCTCCGCTCTCCCCTCCCGACTCCCGCTCTCCCCTCCAGCCTCCACTCTCCCCTCAAGCCTCCACCCTCCAGCCTCCGCTCTCCCCTCCAGCCTCCACTCTCCCCTCCAGCCTCCGCTCTCCCCTCCAGCCTCCGCTCTCCCCTCCAGCCTCCGCTCTCCCCTCCAGCCTCCGCTCTCCCCTCCAGCCTTCGCTCTCCCCTCCAGCCTCCGCTCTCCCCTCCAGCCTCTCCCCTCCCGCCTCCGCTCTCCCCTCACGCCTCCGCTCTCCCCTCCAGCCTCCGTTCTCCCCTCCAGCCTCCGCTCTTCCCTCCAGCCTCCGCTCTCCCCTCCAGCCTCCGCTCTCCCCTCCAGCCTCCGCTATCCCCTCCAGCCACCGCTATCCCCTCCAGCCTCTCCCCTCCAGCCTCCGTTCTCCCCTCCAGCCTCCGCTCTCCCCTCCAGCCTCCGCTCTCCCCTCCAGCCTCCGCTCTCCCCTCCAGCCTCCGCTATCCCCTCCAGCCACCGCTATCCCCTCCAGCCTCTCCCCTCCAGCCTCCGTTCTCCCCTCCAGCCTCCGCTCTCCCCTCCAGCCTCCGCTCTCCCCCTCCAGCCTCCGCTCTCCCCTCTAGCCTCTGCTCTCCCCTCCAGCCTCCGCTCTCCCCTCCAGCCTCCGCTCTCCCCTCCAGCCTCCGCTCTCCCCTCCAGCCTCTCCCCTCCCGCCTCCGCTCTCCCCTCCCGCCTCCCCTCTCGCTCTGCTCTCCCCTCCAGCCTCCGCTCTCCAGCTTCCCCTCTCCCCTCCACCCTCCGCACTCCCCTCCGCTCTCCGCTCTCCCCTCCAGCCTCCGCCCTCCCCTACAGACTCCGCCCTCCCCTCCAGCCACCGCTCTCCCCTCCAGCCACCGCTCTCCCCTCCAGCCACCGCTCTCCCCTCCAGCCTCTGCCCTCCAGCCTCCGCTCTCCCCTCCAGCCTCTGCCCTCCAGCCTCCGCTCTCCCCCCAGCCTCTGCCCTCCAGCCTCCGCTCTCCCCTCCAGCCTCGGCCCTCCAGCCACCCCTCTCCCCTCCAGCCTCCGCTCTCCCCTCCAGCCTCTCCCCTCCCGCCTCCAGCCACCGCTCTCCCCTCCAGCCTCTCCCCTCCACCCTCCCCTCCAGCCTCTCCCCTCCAGCCTCCGCTCTCCCCTCCAGCCTCTGCTCTCCCCTCCCGCCTCTGCTCTCCCCTCCAGCCTCCGCTCTCCCCTCCAGCCTCCGCTCTCCCCTCCCGCCTCCGCTCTCCCCTCCGCTCTCCCCTCCAGCCTCCGCTCTCCCCTCCAGCCTCCGCTCTCACCTCCAGCCTCCCCTGTCCTCTGCCCTCCAGCCTCCCCTGTCCTCTGCCCTCCAGCCTCCCCTGTCCTCTGCCCTCCAGCCTCCCCTGTCCTCTGCCCTCCAGCCTCCCCTCTCCTCTGCCCTCCTGCCTCCCCTCTCCTCTGCCCTCCTGCCTCCCCTGTCCTCTGCCCTCCAGCCTCCCCTGTCCTCTGCCCTCCAGCCTCCCCTGTCCTCTGCCCTCCAGCCTCCCCTGTCCTCTGCCCTCCAGCCTCCCCTGTCCTCTGCCCTCCAGCCTCCCCTGTCCTCAGCTCTCCTCACCCCTCCAGCCTCCCCTGTCCTCACCTCTCCTCACCCCTCCAGCCTCCGCTCTCCTCACCCCTCCATATGCAATGTACACTATGTGTATATATGTGTGTATGTAGTCACTTCCCTCACTTTGTCCGCACTTCCCTCACTTTGTCCGCACACATACACACACACACACACACACTTCGCTATACTTACCACCGGCCCTGCATCAGCCGCCTAGATCCTGAGTCGACATGTCGCCACCCCCAAACTACTGGATCCAATATACCGTTCAAGAAGTCTCCCCAAACTTCCCGAACGCCATATTGGATCCAGTCGTCCGCGGGCGGCGACATGTCAACTCAGGATCCAGCCGGCGGGGAAGATGCAGGGTCCGTGCTAACTATAGCGGAGTCTGTGTGTCTGTGTGTGTATGTATGTATGTGTGTGCTGACCACTCTGCCCACGGCGCTGCACTGACCACTCTGCCCACGGTGCTGCCCTGCCCACTCTGCCCACGCCACTGTGCTGACCAATCTCACCGCACTCACTGCTAACCACTCAGCCACGGCACTCACTGCTAACCACTGACCCACCGCACTCACTGCTAACCACAGAGCCACCGCACTCACTGCTAACCACTGAGCCACCGCACTCACTGCTAACCACTGAGCCACCGTATACTCTGCTACCCACTGAGCCACCTGTATACACACAATTCATTTCACCGCACTCCCCTAACATATTAGTAAGTAAACTATATATGGATTCTAGACTACCGATTCTTTAGAATCGGGCCGCCATCTAGTATATACATATATACATACATATCCCGTTTCTACACATATATATATACATATAGATATACCCTTTATTCACACAGATACATATACACTATATACACATATACATATAAACTATATACACATATATCCATACATATAGCTATCAATATGTACACTCTGATACACATACACTATTCCACACAGATATATATATATATAATATATACACATATATACATATACATTTATACATACAGATAGATATAGATATACACTATATCCATACAATTACATATAGATATACAGTATATACACACAGCTAGATATATATTGATACACAGTATATATACACCATCAGATATATATATATATATATATATATATATAATATACACTATATACACATCTATACATATATATATACATATACAGTATCTACACATACACTTAGATATACACTATATACACACAGATACAATACACTATATACCATATATACATAGATGTAGATATACAGTGTATACACACATATATACATACACAGTATATACACACAGATACATATACATATACAGTATTTTCACATATATAGATGTAGATATAGTTTATATACACATATATATATAGATATATAGTATGCACACATATATAGATATCCTGTATATACACATATCGCTATACAGTATATACACATATATACATACATATACAGTATATACACACACATACATATACAGTATATACACATATATACATGTAGATATACACTATATACACACATATTGATAGATACACAGTATATACACATACATACAGTATGTACACATATTTATAGATATACAGTGTATACTCTCACATATAGCTATACAGTATATACACAGACATACACTATATACCCACATATACATATACACTATATACACAACACATATATAGATATACAGTATATACACATATATATAGTATATACACATAGATATACAGTATATACACACATAATATATACAGTATATACACATACACACACAGATATATATATATACAGTTATACACAGATATACAGTATATACACATATATATATATACAGTATATACACATATATACACACAGATATATATATACAGTATATACCTATATATAGATAGATGTACATATACTGTATATACACATATATAGATAGATAGATGTACATATACATTTATACACATATCTACTTATATAATCACCAGTTTGGGATTCGCCCGTTGAAGCCGAATCCCATAATCCTTTGTGGCACTGCGAACGATGACGCTTGCGTCATCGCGAGCCGCAGCCGCACTACCTCACACCACCGCCATCCTGCCAACCCTTGGCCCCTCCGCGAAGTCGACCTTGCCCGGATGCCGCCGGTGCCTTCCGCCCCTCGCTCACCGCTGGGCCGTCGCTGCTGCTGGACTTGCGGTGTAGGGCCTGTGGCCGCCTGCCGCGACCCACTGACGTCGTCCTGTGCCCGGCGCCAACCAATGGGAGTGAGCGGGGCGTCTCTGCCTCCAAAGCCTCACACGCCCCGCTCACTCCCATTGGCCACCGCCGCCCCTGCAAGCGGATTGGGCGCTGTGTTGTAAACACAGCACGCCCATCCAATTGCCCAGAACTCCGCGTCCTGGACCAATTGGATGCCCCTCCAGCCCAGAGCCGCTTCTTTACTCACCCCTCCAGCCCAGAGCCGCTTCTCTCCTCACCCCTCCTGTCCAGAGCCGCTTCTCTCCTCACTCTCCAGCCCAGAGCCGCTTCTCTCCTCACCTTTCCAGCCGGGAGCCGCTTCTCTCCTCACCCCTCCAGCCCGGAGCCGCTTCTCTCCTCACCTCTCCACCCTAGAGCCGCTTCTCTCCTCACCCCTCCACCCCAGAGCCGCTTCTCTCCTCACCCCTCCAGCCCAGAGCCGCTTCTCTCCTCACCCCTCCAACCCAGAGCCGCTTCTCTCCTCACCCCTCCAGCCCAGAGCCGCTTCTCTCCTCACCCCTCCAGCCCAGACCCGCTTCTCTCCTCACCCCTCCACGCCAGAGCCGCTTCTCTCCTCACCCCTCCAGGCCAGAGCCGCTTCTCTCCTCACCCCTCCAGGCCAGAGCCGCTTCTCTCCTCACCCCTCCAGGCCAGAGCCGCTTCTCTACTCACCCCTCCACCACAGAGCCGCTTCTCTCCTCACCCCTCTGCTACAGAGCCGCTTCTCTCCTCACCCCTCCACCACAGAGCCGCTTCTCTCCTCACCCCTCCACCACAGAGCCGCTTCTCTCCTCACCCCTCCACCACAGAGCCGCTTCTCTCCTTACCCCTCCACCACTGAGCCACATCTCTCCTCACCCCTCCACCACTGAGCCGCTTCTCTCCTCACCCCTCCACCACAAAGCCGCTTCTCTCCTCACCCCTTCACCACAGAGACGCTTCTCTCCTCACCAACCCACCACAGAGCCGCTTCTCTCCTCAACCCTCCACCACACAGCCGCCTCTATACTCTGCTACCCACAGAACCGCCTGTATACTCTGCTACCCACAGAGCCGCCTCTATACTCTGCTACCCACACAGACGCCTCTATACTCTCCTACCCACAGAGCCGCCTCTATACTCTGCTACCCACAGAGCCCCCTCTATACTCTGCTACCCACAGAGCCGCCTGTATATTCTGCTACCGACAGAGCAGCCTGCATACTCTGCTACCGACAGAGCAGCCTGCATACTCTGCTACCGACAGAGCAACCTGCATACTCTGCTACCGACAGAGCAGCCTGCATACTCTGCTACCGACAGAGCAGCCTGCATACTCTGCTACCCACACAGCCGCCTCTATACTCTGCTACCCACAGAACCGCCTGTATACTCTGCTACCCACAGAGCCCGTTGAAGCCGAATCCCATAATCGTTTGTGGCACTGCGAGCGATGACGCTTGCGTCATCGCGAGCCGCAGCCGCACTACCTCACACCACCGCCATCCTGCCAACCCTTGGCCCCTCCGCGAAGTCGACGCTGCCCGGATGCCGCCGGTGCCTTCCGCCCCTCGCTCACCGCTGGGGCCTCGCTGCTGCTGGACTTGCGGTGTAGGGCCTGTGGCCGCCTGCCGCGACCCACTGACGTCGTCCTGTGCCCGGCGCCAACCAATGGGAGTGAGCGGGGCATCTCTGCCTCCAAAGCCTCACACGCTCCGCTCACTCCCATTGGCCACCGCCGCCCCTGCAAGCGGATTGGGCGTTGTGTTGTAAACACAGCACGCCCATCCAATTGCCAAGGACTCCGCGTCCTGGACCAATCGGATGCCCCTCCAGCCCAGAGCCGCTTCTTTACTCACCCCTCCAGCCCAGAGCCGCTTCTCTCCTCACCCCTCCAGCCCAGAGCCGCTTCTCTCCTCACCCCTCCAGCCCAGAGCCGCTTCTCTCCTCACCCCTCCAGCCCGGAGCCGCTTCTCTCCTCACCTCTCCAGCCCGGAGCCGCTTCTCTCCTCACCCCTCCACCCCAGAGCCGCTTCTCTCCTCACCCCTCCAGCCCAGAGCCGCTTCTCTCCTCACCCCTCCAACCCAGAGCCGCTTCTCTCCTCACCCCTCCAGCCCAGAGCCGCTTCTCTCCTCACCCCTCCAGCCCAGAGCCGCTTCTCTCCTCACCCCTCCAGGCCAGAGCCGCTTCTCTCCTCACCCCTCCAGGCCAGAGCCGCTTCTCTCCTCACCCCTCCAGGCCAGAGCCGCTTCTCTCCTCACCCCTCCAGGCCAGAGCCGCTTCTCTCCTCACCCCTCCAGGCCAGAGCCGCTTCTCTCCTCACCCCTCCAGGCCAGAGCCGCTTCTCTCCTCACCCCTCCACCCCAGAGCCGCTTCTCTCCTCACCCCTCCAGGCCACAGCCGCTTCTCTCCTCACCCCTCCAGGACAGAGCCGCTTCTCTCCTCACCCCTCCAGGCCAGAGCCGCTTCTCTCCTCACCCCTCCATGCCAGAGCCGCTTCTCTCCTCACCCCTCTGCTACAGAGCCGCTTCTCTCCTCAACCCTCCGCCACAGAGCCGCTTCTCTCCTCACCCCTCCACCACAGAGCCGCTTCTCTCCTCACCCCTCCACCACAGAGCCGCTTCTCTCCTCACCCCTCCACCACAGAGCCGCTTCTCTCCTCACCCCTCCACCACAGAGCCGCTTCTCTCCTCACCCCTCCACCACAGAGCCGCTTCTCTCCTCACCCCTCCAGCCCAGAGCCGCTTCTCTCCTCACCCCTCCAGACCAGAGTCGCTTCTCTCCTCACCCCTCCACCCCAGAGCCGCTTCTCTCCTTACCCCTCCAGCCCGGAGCCGCTTCTCTCCTCACCCCTCCAGCCCGGAGCCGCTTCTCTCCTCACCCCTCCAGCCCAGACCCGCTTCTCTCCTCACCCCTCCACGCCAGAACCGCTTCTCTCCTCACCCCTCCAGGCCAGAGCCGCTTCTCTCCTCACCCCTCCAGGCCAGAGCCGCTTCTCTCCTCACCCCTCCAGGCCAGAGCCGCTTCTCTCCTCACCCCTCCGCCACAGAGCCGCTTCTCTCCTCACCCCTCCACCACAGAGCCGCTTCTCTCCTCACTCCTCCACCACAGAGCCGCTTCTCTCCTCACCCCTCCACCACAGAGCCGCTTCTCTCCTCACACCTCCAGGCCAGAGCCGCTTCTCTCCTCACCCCTCCAGGCCAGAGCCGCCTCTCTCCTCACCCCTCCACCACAGAGCCGCTTCTCTTCTCACTCCTCCACCACAGAGCCGTTTCTCCCCTCACCACTCCACCACTGAGCCGCTTCTCTCCTCACCCCTCCACCACTGAGCCGCTTCTCTCCTTACCCCTCCACCACTGAGCTGCATCTCTCCTCACCCCTCCACCACTGAGCCGCTTCTCTCCTCACCCCTCCACCACAAAGCCGCTTCTCTCCTCACCCCTTCACCACAGAGACGCTTCTCTCCTCACCAACCCACCACAGAGCCGCTTCTCTCCTCACCCCTCCACCACACAGCCGCCTCTATACTCTGCTACCCACAGAACCGCCTGTATACTCTGCTACCGACAGAGTAGCCTGCATACTCTGCTACCGACAGAGCAACCTGCATACTCTGCTACCGACAGAGCAGCCTGCATACTCTGCTACCGACAGAGCAGCCTGCATACTCTGCTACCCACAGAGCCGCCTTCATACTCTGCTACCCACAGAGCCGCCTCCATACTCTGCTACCCACAGATCCGCCTGTATACTCTGCTACACACACAGCCGCCTCTATACTCTGCTACCCACAGAGCCGCCTCTATACTCTGCTACCCACAGAGCCGCCTCTATACTCTGCTACCCACAGAGCCGCCTGTATACTCTGCTACCCACAGAACCGCCTGTATACTCTGCTACCCACAGAGCCGCCTCTATACTCTGCTACCCACAGAGCCGCCTCTATACTCTCCTACCCACAGAGCCGCCTCTATACTCTGCTACCCACAGAGCCCCCTCTATACTCTTCTACCCACAGAGCCGCCTGTATACTCTGCTACCGACAGAGCAGCCTGCATACTCTGCTACCGACAGAGCAACCTGCATACTCTGCTACCGACAGAGCAGCCTGCATACTCTGCTACCCACAGACCCTCCTGTATACTCTGCTACCCACAGAGCCGCCAGCATACTCTGCTACCGACAGAGCAGCCTGCATACTCTGCTACCGACAGAGCAGCCTGCATACTCTGCTACCCACACAGCCGCCTCTATACTCTGCTACCCACACAGCCGCCTGTATACTCTGCTACCCACAGAGCTGCCTCTATACTCTCCTACCCACAGAGCCGCCTCTATACTCTGCTACCCACAGAGCCCCCTCTATACTCTGCTACCCACAGAGCCGCCTGTATACTCTGCTACCGACAGAGCAGCCTGCATACTCTGCTACCGACAGGGCAACCTGCATACTCTGCTACCGACAGAGCAGCCTGCATACTCTGCTACCCACAGACCCGCTTGTATACTCTGCTACCCACAGAGCCCCCTGTATACTCTGCTACCCACTGACCCGCCTGTATACACACAATTCATTTCACCGAGCTCCCGATGCAATTGCATCGGGCCTTTTTACTAGTATAAAGATAAAAAAGAGATCAAAACTTGTGAGTGTGTTCATGGTGTGCCCATGTGAGATCGCCGTGTAGTGACAAAAACAAGGGAGATAACACTAGGTGTCTGATTTAAACACTTTTGTGTCGGGGCAAGCTGTGAGTGGGGTCACCAAAATGACCACTATAAGTGCCAGTGAAAGGGATCAACAATCTATACTTGAAGAATCCAAGAAATAAAGGTTACTGAAAGTTATGGCTACTTTGCAAAGGTAAGAAAAAATGAAGAAAATTTGAGGTAAAGGAAAGGGGAATAATCTATTATATAATCACGAATGGGTTTTTTGCCCCTTTTGAGTCCGCTCACGCTGCGAGTCAGCATGGTCATGTGGATACGCCCGAAGCATTGGCCGCGCAGCGGCCATTGCGAGCAGTTCTAAGGCGACTCGCTATGCCCGCGCAGCGGGCATGGCGAGTCTCCTTAGCAGTGCGAAGCATTGGCCGCGAAGCGGCCATTGCGAGTCAGAGACTCGCTCTGCTAGAATCCCGATGCATCTGCATCGGGCACCCAGCTAGTTACCATATAATTACCAATAATTTATTTTCTACCCATAGGATTAATTCTGGAGTGTAAGCCCCTGAATCTTCAAGTACAATATATCCTGACCACCAGTACTAATTCTGGTAATTATTCCCCTTTCCTTTACCTCAAATTTTCTTCATTTTTTCTTACCTTTGCAAAGTAGCCATAACTTTCAGTAACCTTTATTTCTTGGATTCTTCAAGTATAGATTTTTGATTCCTTTCACTGGCACTTATAGTGGTCATTTTGGTGACCCCACTCACAGCTTGCCCCGACACAAAAGTGTTTAAATCAGACATCTAGTGTTATCTCCCTTGTTTTTGTCACTACACGGCAATCTCACATGGGCACACCATTAACACAATCATTAGTTTTGATCTCTTTTTTATCTTTATATTTTACTAATTTTATGTTTTTCTGTACTGTTTCATTTGTACTAGTACCCTGAGGAAGGCCTGTGAACCGAAACGTTGGTTTATGTACTGTGTGGCAAAAATAAAATAACATGTTTTTTTTGCACTAAACCAATTTGTGGAGTACACATTCCTCTTGTTTGGTGTGCCCAGATTATACTACTAGACAATGTCTGACTTGGACTGACTGCAGAAAACAGCTATTTATGTGCAGGGCTCAAAGGGAGGGGTGGGAGACTCCCCAATCTTGCAGAAACAAGGAACAACTTAGACAAAAACTAATGAACCATGCACACAGTGAACACGTCTGTAGGACATTGTTCACACCACCACAAGATGAATCACACAAAAAAATCAAACGTGTAAAAATAGTCTGTTGTAAAAAGAAATTCAGTAAAAAGCAAGTATTTAGTTGATACATTTTTTGCAAAATATGTATACTAAGCTGCTTTACCAACTTCAAGGTAACCAGTATCAGAGCAGTCCCTATTTGATGTATTTAAAACCTGACCATGTGTGTTGATACTTAAAATGAGCAGGATCCAGACAGGACTGTTTTCTGCAGTCAGTCCAAGTCAGATATTGGACCTGTCTGGATCCTGCTCATTTTAGGTATCAATACAATAGTAATTTCCACTTTTTTACAGCTTTAAAAGATGTTCAACTATTCTCACGGAAGGTCATCCTGAGAAAGCTACACAGCAAAAATCAGAGACATCCGGAGGAGTTGAATCATGGTGAGAGGGAGGCTCTTGAGAACCTGGAGGACCTGGCTAATGAAATCGAACCTACACAAACAGGTAGGTTTACCCCCTCGGCTTTCCCCAGATCTATGAGGTTCCCACCCTTGTCCGTTTGTCTGGCGGTAGAAATTTTTAAGAACTTGGTGGTCGAAGATTTGAAATGACTCCCGGTTCGATCCAGATCTGATAGTGTACACCACTGTTGTGTGTCAGACTATCGGATTTGGAAAAGATGAGTGATGTTATCATAAAACCAGCGGACAAGGGTGGGAACATCGTGATCTGGCCGATTGACCAAAAGAACGTAAAGTGTTTTGGCAATTCCGACACAAGGATACGTACCGCAAACTAGCCTGTAATCCTGTGGCTTCATTCTCGAATCAGCTTCAGGCCATCCTCGGCAGTGTATGTGATGCAGGGATTATCCCCAAAAAATTGTGGAGGGACTCACCATCAGATATCGGAAATTACCTACCCTATATTATTACCAAAGATCCACAAGGGATCCGTCACTCCACCGGGACGTCCGATTGTCTCCGGCATAGGGGGGGTCTGTAATCCAGTGTGTAAATTTATTGATTACTATTTGAGACCGTTAGTGGAGTCTTTGCCCTCCTATGTCCGTGACACAACGGACGTCCTGATGAGGATTGATGGCATCTCTGTGGATAAGGGTACTTTATTGGTAACTGCTGACGTTGAGTCCCTTTACATGTGTATACGGCACGAGGATGGTCTGAGGGCGGTACAGTTTTTTCTACAGACGAGTGGAAGGGATGGTGTGACAAGCAAACTTATCCTTGAGCTGCTCCACTTTGTCCTGACCAATTATAATTTTTTTGTCTTTAAGGACAATTATTATTTACAGACCTGCGTCACTGCCATAAGTGCTGCCTGCGCGCCCTCATGCGCAAACCTCATTCTGGGCTTCTAGGAGAGGGGTCTCCTTTGCGACGGGGGCGGGCTGGCCGACCACCATGTGCAGTGTTGGTTGAGGTACATTGATGATTTGTTTATTCTGTGGCAGGGTAAGGTGGAGCAGCTTGACTATTTAATGGGGCGATTTGCGTTCAATGAGGTGAATATCAAGTTGACACATAAATCTGATGCCTGCAAAATTGATTTCCTGGACATCTGTGTGGAGGTCGGTTTGGACGGCACCATACAGACGGATGTTTTCAGGAAGTCAACGGCAGTGAATACCCTTCTGCACGCATCATCGTCCCATGATCGTTCAACTGTACATGCTATTCCCACTGGTCAGTTTCTCCGTATGAGACGAATATGTTCATCTAATGAACTGTTTGAGAAGCAGGCCCATGACCTGAGGAGACGATTGGAGAACAGGGCTACAGCAACAGGTCAGGGAAACGGGCGTATCTGCAGGCCACAAATACTCCCTGAGATGACCTACCCTATGGATTGAAAGAAAGGGACACTGGAAGTGTTGTTCAACCTTATTAGGTTCATATCGACATTTAGTCATGAGTGGGAAAGAATGCGGGAGATACTGAGTAAACACTGGCCAATACTCCTTTCTGATCCGTTTTTAAAGAGCGCTATATCTGACCGTCCACTTATGACGGCCAGGCGGGCTAGGAATTTCAAAGATGTGCTGGTCCATAGCCACCATTTAACTGTTATGCCTGGCTTGTTTGGCTCCCAATGCCCTCTTAGGGGAACATTTCCCTGTGGTCACTGTGTGGCCTGCGTAAATGTGCAGCGCATTGCATCCTTCACCTCCTCTGATGGCTCCCGAACATATGATATTCAACAATATATATCCTGCGGCACGAGCAACGTGGTTTATTGCTCTACGTGTGCCTGACCACGGAGCTAAGGAGGAGGGTGAGGGAGCATGTAAATGGCATTTCCGCGGCCCCCACAGTGAAAGACAAGTCCACACTAAAGACATTACCACAACACTTTCTGATGCATCATAATAGAGACCCATCATCCTTGATGTTTTGTGGAATTGATGTGGTCCATGGTGGCATCAGGGCTGGTGATGTCCGTAAGACTTTATCACAACGTGAAATTAAGTGGATTGTGGCATAAGATACAATGTCACCACATGGTTTGTACGAAAACTTAAGCTTTGTGCCCTTCCTCTGACCACTGCCGCTTGGTGGTTTCGGACTTAATTGTACCTCCCATACTAAGTGTTAGAGTTTCTGACATGTGATTTTAATGCATTTTTATTTTTAAGCATTCTATAGGTCCCGTCCTCTGGTGTGTGGGATGGAGAAATTCCTGCTTTGACGCGTTTCCGTGTGACGTGGCCCTTCAAGGACTTGGATTTGAGCATTATCTTCTCCAGAATGACCATCAAGCATGGACAGTGAAGATCAACATTAAAGTGTCTAGACATACACATCAACCCCGTGTTGGGAAGATGGAGTGGATTAACACCATGTTATGCCCTATTTTGGACTATACACAATGGGCTATGATTTGCTGTGGACTAATATGGAGTTCACTTTGATATCTGTTTTTTAGATTTGATCTCCATTTTACATATAAGAATAACCTGTGGGCTAATACACATATATACATTGCTGGGCTCATTGATCTGACAGCCATCTGTCTGGCGGGATTTCCTAGCGGCCCGGCGTCGGTGTCTGGGTTGCAGGGCGCGTGCGGCTGCGTGGTTAAGCGTCCTGGCTGCCGTGCGCGCACCTGTGACTTGGCGCTGATGCGGAGAGGTGCTGTGGAGTCTGGCCGGCCGGGCGGTGCGTCATTTCCGGTCACATGATGCCGCAGCGTAACGTCACTTCTGGTGATGCGATCAGGCAGCATGTATAAGAACCTCCGGCGGTGGGATCATCCTTATCCCCCTGATGAAGTGACCCCGGCATATGCAGGGTCACGAAACGCGTTGGGCTCCTGCGGTCCGACGCCACCCCCCTCCTCTGTGTGCTTCTGGACAGATGGCCACCGACGGACTGGGTAACTGATATTGAGCGTTTGATGGATGCTCAGTCACTAGAGTTAATTTCCTTATAGTATCTCCTGTGATATCTAAACCTATTGAGTAAGGGTCTGGGGGCAATAACAATATAGGGATGTTGGCAATGAACATTAGGCACTTTATACTTGGGTACATTTAACCCTGCATGTTTGTATGCACTTAGCATTCTTTGAATGGAACTGATATGTGATATGTAAGGCTGCCTTCAGACTTGCAGATGCATCTGCAGCGTTTTGCAGATGCATCTGCAAGCATCTGCATGCAGACCGCGGCCCCTATGTTTATAATGGTGCGCACGGCGGTCTGCAGATGCTTGCAGACCGCCGTGCGCACCCATTCACTCCTATATGTGATCTGTGCGCAGGCAAATGCCTGCGTACAGATCACACACTCTTGTCCGCACCAGGGACGCGACAGCTCGCGTCCATGGTGCGGGCGGGAGTGTGTGATTTGTGCGCAGGCATCCGCGTGCGCACAGATCACATATAGGAGTGAATGGGTGTGCACGGCGGTCTGCAAGCATCTGCAGACCGCCGTGCGCACCATTATAAACATAGGGGCCGCGGTCTGCATGCAGATGCTTGCAGATGCATCTGCAAAACGCTGCAGATGCATCTGCAAGTCTGAAGCCAGCCTAAAGGTACCGTCACACAGGGACATATCGCCGGCGATGTTGCCGGCGATCGCGGGAGCGCGCATCGCCGGTGAGATGTCAGACTGAGCAACTTACCGGCGATGTCGCCGGCTAGTTGCCGCGGCTATCGCTCGCTATGTTGCCCAGCAACCCAGCGAGCGATAACTCGCAATGTTGTAGATAGGCGGAATCGCCCGCAACATTGCAGGTTGCCGCGTTACACAGGGCGATCAGGCATGATCGGAAACCTGGCGATGTTGGTCAGGCGAACATTGTTGGGAAACCTGGCGATGTTACTCAGGCGATTCATCGCCTGATTATCGCCCTGTCACACGCGGCAATTCGCCGGCGATGTCGCCGCAACCTGACCACGCCCCTCAGTTGCCGGCAACATCGCCGGCGATATCTCCCCGTGTGATGGTACCTAAAGGGTTGTAGTGTGCCTTATCTGTAAAGCCTGTTTTTGGCTGAGCTGCTGTTCGATGGATTTAATCTTTCCAGACCCACATGGGAAGATATATGCAGATAGATGGATACAGGTGTTATCAAGTGATAATATTACCGGGCAATTGACAATAAGTTGTACACAATCAGACTCCTAGGCTGGTATCTGTTCATTAGCACTTTACACCACCCCCTTGTCCTTGTTCCTTGTTGTAACTAATGAATGAATTTTCTGGATATGCAAACTGGAGCATTTACTCAATCTTTATGCTTAATAGTAATGTACATAAACAGATGAACAAGAAATATACCATACTAGAATTTTCCCACTAGACATTAGTGCAAAAAGAAAGCTATTTTGTTAAGTAAAAAAAAGGAACCGTGGATGATATGTGGATGAAAAAAAGTGATAATGCTTTCTGCAAAGAGAAGATTTTAGATATCTGAATGGTCAGTAAATAGTGATCAGAGTATGATAAGTTCAATCAATAGGTTACAAGGTAAATGCTAAAACGTGCCAATAATGACAGGTCAGCAACACTTATTTCCTAAACTGGATGTCATAATCTGAATACGTTGCAGCCAGAAGAGCAAAGGCTTTGGTTCGGCTTTATCGTGACTACATTTGAATCAATGCAGATTTTTTTGTGCAAGAATAAATGCAGATTGTTGTTCAAATTAAAATAAAACATCCCCTTAAAATAAATTGTAACACATCTTTTAGAGCAGGGGTCCCCAACTCCAGGCCTTGATGGCCACTAAGGGCCGCTTCACACTGCGGCGTGATCCGGTCCAGTTCTGTCCGGGATGACCCAGACAGCCACGGACCGGATCTGCACACAGGACTGGGGGGCTATTATGCCATCCGGTCCGGTGTGCAGCGCACGCAGTTCCCGCTGCTAATAAGTCAGGACTGCGGGCGCCGCGGTCCTGACCTGTCAGCGGCTGCAGCTGCATGCGCTGCACACCGGACCGGAGGTCATAATAGCCCCCCAGTCCTGTGTGCAGATCCGGTCCGTGGCTGTCTGGGTCATCCCGGATGCCATAATTGGAGGTTTTTAACTCTTGTTAAACACCTGCAAATCCAAGATGGCAGCCCCCAGTGTTAAAGTAAAAAGAGAATTAATAAAAAACTATAAATCTAATTAATTTAATTTTATAATAAAATAACTGATTATGGAATTAGTTAATATTAACACAAAATGTACAATCATGGCACGTTCCCTTTAAGGGAAATTCATTGTGTAAATATTCCAGTTGCGAGAAACTCCTCTTCCAGGGAAAATATAGCACTCCCAGTCAACGGCTTGATAAAATAATTGTGTGCTTTTTTTTCTCTTCATTAAAAAGATGGTACAAGTTACATTGAATGCCTTACAATCATTACAGTATGCATTACTGTATGAATAAGGACGTGTGAAACTTCAGATTGTAATGCATTTAATGTAATCTTTACTACCTGTTTAATAAATAGAAATCAAGCCAGTGACTGGGAGTGCTGTATGTTCCCTGGAAGAGTTTTTTCTTGTTCTGGACTGTTTATTGGTCCCAGTGGGAGCCTGCTCCCATCAAGGCTTTGAAGATATCTAGTCTCCAGGATAAAATTGCAAAGCAGTGGAGAGCCCTACAATATATAAACTAAGGATAAATCTCCTAACAAAGGAAAGCAGGGGTAAACAAGTGAAGGCTCCTGTGACTGCCAAGAATAAGGTAGCACTCTGTAAGCAGTAAAGGTACCGTCACACGCCGCCATAAGGCTTCCACATCTCTGGCGATTTGATGTGAGCGTGCACGCTTCGGGCAATTCTTTCACATCGCCGTGGAGCAGTGACACATATCGATCTCTTGTGCGATCCTGCGTTCCGGAAAATCGCCTGCAGAAGACCGGAAGCAATCTTCTCTTCACACATCGCCGCGTCACACGCCACAACCACATCAGTGATATGGGCGTAGAGTTTGACCACGGCAAGGAGACAGGTGTGCCAGAGTGTGTTACATCTCGCTCCTACCACTCTGATTGGCCTACACAACGGCATTACCACCAGGCCAGTAATCGCTGCAGATGGAGCATGGAAAACTGCACTCTCAGGCACGCCTACGGGATTGATTCCATAATTTCTGAGATCGCTTTCCACATCGCTATTGCCCTTTCACACGCCAAGGTGCGCTGAAATCACCTGGTGGATATCGCCTGATTTCATTGCATGGCAGGGCAATCAGGCAACGCTCCACCGGCGATTTCTACCAGTAGAATCACCCAGTCATACGCCACCACGCACATGCAATGTGGTTTCCACATCGCTGAATTTGGAAATTGCTAGCTTCCTCTCCGGCGATATGGAGGCGTGTGACGGTACCTTAAGATACAGTCATGGCCGAAAGTATGTATGCCAGAAAATTCTTACAATTACACATTTTTATAGACATGATTATTTCCTTTTGGTACCGTATATACTCGTGTATAAGCCGACCCGTGTATAAGCCGACCCCCCTACTTTTGCCCCCAAAACCTGGGAAAACCTATTGACTCGTGTATAAGCCGAGGGTGGACCCCAGCACAAGTATACAGCCCCCAGCAGTGTGGTATTCAGCAGCCTCCCCAGTGGTAGTATACAGCAGCAGCCCCAGTGGTATATACAGCAGCAGCCCCAGTGGTAGTATACAGCAGCCCCAGAGGTATATACAGCAGCCCCAGTGGTAGTATACAGCAGCAACCCCAGTGGTAGTATACAGCAGCAACCCCAGTGGTAGTATACAGCAGCCCCAGAGGTATATACAGCAGCCCCAGTGGTAGTATACAGCAGCAACCCCAGTGGTAGTATACAGCAGCCCCAGAGGTATATACAGCAGCCCCAGTGGTAGTATACAGCAGCAGCCCCAGTGGTATATACAGGCCCCCCTCCCGTCAGTATACAGGCCCTCCCCCTTACAGCCGCAATCCTGTAAAAGAATAGATTATTATACTTATCCCTGCCGCTGTCCCGCTACCGCTGTCCCGCCGCCGCCATCGCGCTCCTCCGTCTTCATCCAGCGTCTTCCAGGGTTCCTCCTCTGGTGCGCAGACAATGACGTTATTGCCTGCGCCCACCGGAGGAAGCCGGATGAAGACGGAGGAGCGCGATGGCGGCGGCGGGACAGCGGCAGCGGCAGGGATAAGTATAATAATCTATTCTTTTACAGGATTGCGGCTGTAAGGGGGGGCCTGTATACTGATGGGGTGGGTCCTGTATACTCTATACACGGTATACAGTGTATTCAGTATACAGTGACTCGCGTATAAGCCGAGGGGGGGACTTTTCAGCCCAATTTTTGGGCTAAAAAACTCGGCTTATACGCGAGTATATGCGGTATATTGGAACAACAGCCAAAAAAAAGAAACATAGAAAAAAATTGCACATTTTTTTAGGTTGGACAGATATCTGTCTGGGATGATTTAGTAAATCCTGCTTTATGCAGGGGGTTGGACCAGATGACCCATGAAGTCCCTTCCAACCATTCTTTGACCAAAATGACATAATTTCACACAAATCTCTAAAAATGAACTGGACCGAAATGTTAGCACCTTGAACTTAATTTTTGGATGCACACACATCTGAATAATTAACTGCAATTAGTCACTTCCTATACCCATCAATGGGCTTCTAACACCTCTCAACTAGAATTTTGGATCACTCTTTTGCAGACTGCTCTAATGGCCACTTTACACACACCAACTTATCTGTCCAACTTCTGACCAACTTGCTGGTTGCAGTGAAATCATGGACACATTGTTCCATTTGTACACAGCCACAAAATGTAACAATGTGTCCATGATTTCACTGCAACCAGTGAGTTGGTCAGAAGTTGGACAGATAAGTTGGTGTGTGTAAAGTGGCCCTCAATCTCTGATATTTGAAGATCGCCTTCTCTCAACAGCAATTTTGAAAATTCCCCACAGGTGTTCAATGGGATTTAGATTCAAACCTATTACTGGCCATTTCTGAAATGTCCAGCACTTCATTTCTATCCATTTCTGAGTAGTTATTGAAGTATGTTTAGGGTCATTGTTCTGCTGGAAGACCCACAACCTAGGACACAAACCCAACTTAATGAAACTAATCACTATATTGTGACACAAAATCCTGGTAATCTTTACTGAATTGCAAAGATTGATTAGTAAATTTATATGGGCTGGTAAAAAATCTCGGATAGCGAGAGATGTATTAGTCTTACCTATGGATAAAGGGGGGATGGGGATACCGGATTTAAGTTTATATCATAAAGCGTCCATAATAGGAGGGCTCCGTGACTGGTGGCAAATGCGGAAAGACCATAAATGGTTGGAGATTGAGAAGGTCTATTCTAGACGGGGCTCGACTCGATTTATAATGGAAGCGGAAATATTACAGTGTAGCACATTAGTGCCGCCACTATTGACAATGCAAGCGGCCTTACGAGTTTGGAGATCATTAACCCCCAATCACAACAGGTCGATGAGAACATCATTATCTATTCTCTCCATAGAACCACATGTTCCATATTTAAATCTACAAAATTGGAAGGATGCAGGAGTACAAACATTAGGAGAGATAGAGGGACCAATGGGAGTATTACCGTTTGATCAAGTGGTTGGTAAATTTGAGGGAGTACGTAGATACTTTTACCAATACCTGCAAATTAAACATTGTTTAAATAAAAATCCATATAGAGGAAACGGAGAGCATGGGAAGGAAGAAGACATTTTGAGATATATTATGTTAGGAGGGAATAACATGAAATGCCTATCCAAATGTTATAAAATTTTAATTAATCCGGTGAATGAAAGTAAATTGGCTTACATGAAAAAATGGGAACAGGAGTTGGGAGAGGAGCTAACATTGGAGGATTGGGGAAATAGTATAGGTGAAATTAAAAAATACACTGCGTGTATAAACCATTTAGAGCAAATAAAAAAAATACAAATGAGGTGGTATCTATGCCCGGACAGAATAGCAAAAATAAACACTAAATACTCTAAATTATGTTGGAAAGGGTGCGGCCAGGTGGGATCTTTGATACACACTTGGTTTGCATGCACGGTCTTAGGGTCCTTTTGGTCCGGGCTGATAGAATTAATCAAAGAAATTACTGGAGAAACAATTCAAATAAAAATATCTCAGGTAATCTTACATATGGGCATGAATAGGTTACCAAAACAAATGAGAGGCATTGTCTCGCATGTGCTAATAGCCGCTCGTTTGACGGTAGCAACTAAATGGAAAGAGGTGAACCCTCCACTTATAAAAAATGTAATAGAGAGGTTGAATATACAGTGTCAAAATGAAATGATGCTATACCAATCTAGAACCAGAGGGGAAGAAATTCGAAAGATGTGGAGACCATGGTTGATGTGTAAATATTATAAAGGTTAGATAACTTTCGGATAAATTAAAAATTGTATTTGCATTTGTAATGTTGCGGCGGTTTATGAATGGTTTTTCTTTTTTTTTTTTTCTCTGTCTTTTTACTTTTTCCTTTTTGTTTGTGATGGTATGTACAGGGAACCCCAAATATGGTGACCTTGTAGTGCCTGTATTGTATTGTGATGAAAATGTAGAAAAAAATTAATAAATAAAAAAAAAAAAAATCCTGGTAATCTTCAGATTTTATGATGCCTTGCACACATTGAAAGCACCCAGTGCCAGAGGGAGTAATACAGCCCTAAAACATTTTTGAACCTTATTTGATTGTAGGTACTGTGTGCTTTTATTTGTATGTCTCCTTTCATTTTGGTAAATACTTGTAGTAAGAGATGTGTCTTGCTGAAAAGCTCTATTTTAAAGCCCCGTTACACGCTGTGATGTTCCAGCGATCCGACCAACGATCCGACGTGGCCGGGATCACTGGGACATCGTTATCTGATCACTAATGAGCTGTCACACAGGCAGACTCACCAGTGATCAGCCAGTTTGCGCCCAATACCCGACGGTCGTTAGGATCGTTCAGGGTGCTGGGCGCAGGATGGGGATCGTTGGTCGTTGCCCTGTCACACACGCCAATGCATGCGTGACAGCGGCAGACCAACGACGGAAAAATAGTCCTGGCCTTTTAAAACGATCAGCGAGCTGATCGCTTGTCGTTGGTACATGTCACATGCAGCGGCTTTGCTACGAGGTCGCTGCAACGTCACAAAACCGGCGAGATTCCCGGGATTTGGCGTGTGATAGGGCAATAGTGAAGGAATCTGCATCACCTATGATTTCCCGTAGGCGTGCTACAGCATGGTGGAGTCCGCGCCCCATCTGCGAAGATTGGTGGTGGCTACTGTTTTCCCATTGGCTGTCAGTTCACAGGGCGACATATTTGAAGAGCTGTCCAATCAGCAACACACACATCTTCATTTGCGTCATGTATTAGCCAGCCTTCCAGAGCAGGCTGCCCAATCGTAACACTGTTGCATTGTCCAATGAGCACGTATGATGCGTGGTGTAAAACACTGTGGCACGCCTATATCCTTGCCGCGCTGAACATGTATGCCCACATTGCTTTTGGAATTGCGGCGTGTGAAGCAGCGATGGAATGAGGCAAGATTGTTTCCGCTGTAGGTGAGACGATTTCCGGAGCGACACATCGCCTTACTTTCAAGGCGCAATTGCAGCATGTGATGCCGCCATCGGCGATCTGAGGTGACCATGAAAAACATGCACACGCACGTTAGATCGCCTCATATCGCCAGCCGAGATTGCGGCGTGTAAAGGTACCTTTAAACTTGTTTGGAACTTAATTAGGGCTGCTTATCCACTATTGCAACCTTTCATTAATTTTTCTCTGCCATCTACATTCAAGGAGGTTAGCTACAGTACTATGTGTTGTAAATGTCTTCATTATATTACATATTGTGGACAGAGGAACCTCAAGATCGCTGAAGATGGACTTGTAACCTTGAGATTGCTTATAATTTTGGTCCTCAAGTTCTCAGATAATTCTTTTCTCTTTCTATTTTCCAAGCTGAATGTGGCACATACAGACACACAACGCAAATATTGAGTCGTCTCCCTTTTTTATTTGATGTTGGGTGTGATTTTCATATTGCCCTCACCTGATACATGCCACAGGTGAGTTTGAACAAACATCACATGCTTCAAAAAAAGTTGTTTACCCTCAATTTTTGAAAGGTGCCAGGAATTTAGTCTTGCCCATTTTGGGGGGTTTTGTGTAAAATTATGTCCAATTTGTCCATTTTCTTTGTTTACTGTTTGTGTTGTTCCAATATACACAAAAGTAATAAACGTGTAAAAACAAAATGTGTAATTGCAATTGTTCTTTAGAGGCATACTTCATTTTCTGGAAAAATTTCAAGGGTTCCAAGGCTTTCAGCTAAAACTGCTATATGGAATATACAGTACTTAAACTGTAAAATCTCCTACATTTTATAAGAGTTTCGGTATAGTGCTGAAAGATGCATTCCTAGGTTGAAAGGATCACTCAGTAGGCTTCTGGGGAAGAGCTTATAGTCCACCTGACTATTATCACTTCTCATCACACAACAAAATTCTCATCACAAGTTGCATGGGCATCTAGGTACTGATTGCCTAGGGTCACACATAAGCCCTGGATCCATTATTTGCATCAGTTTTTCAACTTTAGAATTCTAAGTCCAAAAACTGATGCTGTTAACGGATCCAGGACTCAAGTGTGACTGCTCTGCTATGCATTTTCTTTACAGGACCCAATAAATGCTGCAAGCAGCGTTTTTTAGGTGCAGTAAAAAAAATGGATCAATTTTTTTAACATGGGGCCCTATGGGAAACAGATTCGTTAACAAATGGCACATATGGGCACCATCCGTTAATGGATCCGTTTTTGCTTGCATTTTTTGGCAAAAAATATTGTGCATGCATGTAAAGAGAAGATGTACATCTGTGACTTTTTCTGATGAAGGGGTCCTGCACCCCGGAACACGTAGAAATAAAATCAAAATAAAAAATAAATATCTCCAGTAGATATGTTACAGTGTGATAGAAGTGCAGACCAAATTCCTTTTCTCCCCGGATCTTTGCTGTTCCTTGGAGGGATACTGCTGCAGACCATCATTGTCGGGATATCAAACAGATATCACATGTCTTTATAGTTGGTTGTGACTTCCACAACCAAAAAAGGTAAGCAAACCATAACTCACAACTTGAAAACAGTTCCACACAGGTATACCCTACATTGCACCTTTCTTTTCCAGCTCAATATACCTGAAGTACAATATAGTCAGTGTTAGAGTCATCTTGATATGACTACAAGATGCACCAACCCATGTCACAGTTATACAAGTCTACTCACCAACAGATACTGAGGAGGAGGATGTTGAACTATTCTAAGATCAAGTTCAAGAAGAAATCGACAAGACACCAAAACAAGATTTACTCATTATTATGAGAGACTTTAATTCCATAGTAAGGCATTTATTTATAAATAATAATAATAAAAAAAAATCCTGCAGTAGTTAAGGTATTCCGCCCTAATCCACCGAATCCGCCGTAGTCCAGAATAGCGAACCTGCAAGACAAAAAAGAAAACAGTTACCCTCATTAACCAATTTATTCCATATCACAATTCAAGGAATTTGATGCAGTCCCGTGGAGGTACATCAACGTTTCAGTCTCACAGCATTTGGGGGACACATACAGAGAACACATCCCTCATACACTAGGAGATCATAACTCCTGGCAGTGTAATGAGTGGTGACATCACAAAGGTTACCTAAGTTAACACTCATGGGGTCATAGAGAGGGTATCATACGAGTGTGAACTGAAGTAACATTATTAGAGATAAGCAAAACTTTTTGAAATTCAGGTTCCGTTTGTTTTGCTGAACAGGCATATGTTCGACAAATAGATCGGCAAACAGTTCGCTGAACTTCCAAACCACATTCAAATCAAGTGTATAGAAAATACCTTCAAATGTGCCCAACAGCTGACAAACACAGCTCAAACCATTTTACAGTGGAGCTCCCACTGTTTTGGCACAGCCATTAGCTTCCTAAAGCATTATGTACCAAGATTCAGCACCGCTGGCACTCTGCTTCCAGGTCCGCTCTTTAATCTCAGACATATTGACTACTATCCCCATTGATTGGTTAAAGTCAGACTTAGCTCTGCCCACCCTTTCTGTCAATGTCTATGATTGGTTGTCAGTATGGCATGACTGACATGACAATCCTGTAAAATAAATAAATATTTGAAAAAATTGGTGTGGGATCCCCCAAATTTTGTTACCAGCCAAGATAAATCAAAAAGTTGGGGCTTGGTATTATTACCCTGGGTAGGCACCTAGTTATTGCTCCCAGACAGAGTAAGAATAGCAGGATGCAGCCAATCCAGAATGTGGCACATTCATTAGATGCACCATATCCTGATGCTTCATACTGGCTCTTCCCACTGCCCTGGTATGGTGGCAAATGGTGTATTGGAAGGTGTTAATGTCAAATAAGTACTGTCTACTGTCATTAGCCCTGGCTTGGTAATATTGAGACATCTATGATACCCCACATTACCAATCCAGTGACCAAATAGTTAAAATACAGAGATGCAGAAAAAGATCCTTTATTAGAAATAAACATGCAGAACACCCAGTTTCACCCATTTATTAAGCTTAGACATACCCAGCTCCAATGGTAATTCACACAGCATGATATCCACTGAAGCACGCTCGGTAAAGCTACATCGCTCTGACAGGAGCACACAATTGCATATTATTCTCAGGAGCTGTAAGCTTCTGTGCAGACAGCAGGTGGCTATGCAGGATGATGCATGTGAGTCTCCAGTCTCATATGTCTGTTGCCTAGCATTACTCCAGCCTCACACTTAACCATGACTGTGAGCTGTGACATCAGAGAGTTAATCTGAGGTCACCATTGTAACACATGTTGTGGTTAACATGGTAAATCAGCTGACACAGCAGATGAACTGAATGACATCAGCGCCCACAGCTGGCTGTAAGTGAAAGCGAACTGATGGCCGTGTGTAAAGGCTTTAATGGTCTCTGCTCATTTCATGCAGCCATGCCTGGACATTGCTGTGGATTATTTTTGGAGAGTATGCTTGGGCTTAATTAAGGGGTGACAGTGGGTTGTCTGTGTTTTCTATTTACAATAATTGAATTTTCTCCTCATCTTCTATTTCTAATACAGGATTTTTCTTTGCGTATGTGTTTAACTATTTACTCACTGGAATGGTAATGTAGGGGAATCTCAAAGACGCCTCAACACAGGGGCCAATGAAAGAACCTGGCAATTGCTGAGGGCTTGGACAGATGAGGGGGCCCACTCACCGCTGGTGAGCAGCAGCAATGATGAGGCCCACTTATAGAAAGCTTCCCTCTCTCTTGCTCGGCAATGATCTATGTGGGCAGTACACAGCAAGAGAGAAAGCTTACTGGGAGATGAATGGAGGCTGTAGAGGCCATACAGCTGAAGGACCTTCAAATCACGTGAATGTTCATGTGCCTGATCACATGACTGGAAGATGATCGAGTTCCATATTCAAAGGTCCTGCAGCTGCTCAACTGTTTCCAGCAACTGTGCAGCTCCTATGGCTCCTCTCCTGCAGTGTACTGAGATGGAACTACAAGATGTGGTAATGTATAGTGTGCGTAAGTAAATGTTCCTGTGTGCTGCCATGTGTTTGCTGCAGGGTGCTGCGTGTGTTGTGTAATAAATGTGCCTGTTGCAGGGTTGCGTGTGTCTATATGTGCATGTATCGTCTACACATGCATTTAGCATAGTTGTGTGTGTGTCTAATAGACTGAGTCCTGGGAGGGAATGTTAATATATATATATATATATATATATATATATAGAGAGAGAGAGAGAGAGAGAGAGAGAGAGATAGAGAGAGAGGGGGTTAAGCTACGCATTGGGCGACTATATATATACATATATATATATATATATATGGGATGAGGGGGTGGGCTGCTGTGCATATATATATATATAAAGAATGAGGGAGCAGATTGGGCCAACTGGGGTGATATATGTGGAGGATAAAAAGGCAAACTGGGGAGATCTGTTAACTGAAACTGTTGGAGGGGGTAGGTCAGCAGAATTGGCACATAAGGGTTTGAATTGCATAAATCCCCTCTTCTGTACGCTTTTGTACATTTTATTATAGCTACCGTTACCACTTATGTAATGTAAGAAGCAAGTGAAATGTTTTTCATTATATTATACCTATATTATTATGCTGTGTCAACACATCGGGAGTTGTGGTATATGTTAAAGGGACCCAATGAGACTCCCCAGGGCCCATGAAAACCTGGAGCCGGTCCTGACTCAACTTTGCCAATCCGGGGGATAATGACAGCTGACAATGCTCATTTGTCATTAATCTTTTCTATTACCCTGACTGCGACCACACTAGGGCAGCGAGAAGAGCCGTGAAGTGCCTTGATTGGCATATCTTATGGAGGCGCCAGTTCTGGAGCGGCTGTGGCCTGCTATTTTTAGGGTGGTGATGGCCCGTGAAAGATGGCCCTTCTTACCCTGAGAATACCAGGCCCCAGCTGTTGGCTTTACCTAGCCTGGTAATTGAAAATGGGGAGATTCTATGCCATATTTAAAAATAAATCATTTGAAAAAATAGCTTGGGGTGACCTTTGCTTTGGATTACCAGCTAAGGTTAAGCCACGGTATGTGGTCTGCAGGTTGCAGCTGTTTGCTGTAACCACAGCTGGCGATGAAGATTAGGGGGTACCACATGTCATTTTTTTTAATTAGTTTTTAGCTAAATAGAAAGCTAAAACACCCTTTGTGCAACATGAAAGGCACTAAATGGTGAAAAATACTCGTGTATAAGCCGACCCGTGTATAAGCCGACCCCCCTACTTTTGCCCCCAAAAGCTGGGAAAAGTTATTCACTCGCGTATAAGCCTAGGGTATGAAATGCAACAGACCCCCATCCTATTATATAGCCCCCCGTCACTGGTATATAGCACCCCTCAGCAATGGTATACAGGCCCCTTAGCAGTGGTATTATACAGGCCCCTCAGCAGTGGTATACAGCCCCCTCCCTCGTATCAGGCCACTCAGCAGTGGTATACCGGCCCCTCAGCAGTGGTATACAGGCCCCTCGGCAGTGGTATACAGGCCCCTTCTGCAGTGGTATACAGGCCCCCTGTGCAGTGGTGGTATACAGGCCCCAGGCCCCCTCTGCAGTGGTATACAGACCCCCTGTGCAGTGGTGGTATACAGGCCCCCTGTGCAGTGGTGGTATACAGGCCCCCTGTGCAGTGGTGGTATACAGGCCCCCTGTGCAGTGGTGGTATACAGGCCCCCTGTGCAGTGGTGGTATACAGGCCCCCAGTGCAGTGGTGGTATACAGGCCCCTCTGCAGTGGTGGTATACAGGCCCCCTGTGCAGTGGTGGTATACAGGCCCCCTGTGCAGTGGTGGTATACAGGTCCCCTGTGCAGTGGTGGTATACAGGCCCCCTCTGCAGTGGTGGTATACAGCCCCCCCTCCTTAGTATGTGTCCCCCAGGCTGCGGCACATATTAAAATAACAAACATTTCATACATCACCTTTCCGGCGCCGCTCCTCCGCTCCCGGCTTCTTCCTGCTTGTGCCGGTGTCATGTGACCGGGCGCAACAGATGACGTCATCTGCTGCGCCCGGTCACAGCACTAGAAGGCGGCACAAGCAGGAAGAAGCCGGGAGCGGAGGAGCAGCACCGGAAAGGTGATGTATGAAATGTTTGTTATTTTAATATGTGCTGCAGCCTGGGGGACACATACTAAGGAGGGGGGCTGTAGATCTCTAATGGGGGCCAGTGTAGTGCAATATGCACCGCTCCCCCCGCCGCTGATGGACGGGGGGATGCCGTGCATATTCATTACACTAATGAGGCGGCCCCACATGACCGCCCGCGGTCACTGCGGCCCCCTCCTGCCGCCTCCAGCCCCCGGTCACAGGCCCCCCCCAAGCAAATACACCGTGACTCGAGTATACGCAGAGGGGCGGACTTTTCAGCACAAAAAATGTGCTGAAAAACTCGGCTTATACTCGAGTATATACGGTAGTGGGGTGGGACATTATATAGCTGTTTGACATCTATCTATCTTTTACATCTAAATAGAAAAAAACTGCACAGCACTCAAGATATAATGTGAACTGGTGCAAGCTGCGATGCTGGAACAAACAGCCAGAAAATTTCACTGCAGCACTCAGTTACTGCCAAAAATGTACATATGCTAATAAGCGTTTTTTATATGAGAAAAAAAAATATGTTTTTTTTTTTTCAAAAAACTCAATAATCTTATCTTTTTATTTGCTGGGGTTCTTGGTACATATATTGGCCAATATCTGCTTGCTCATCAACCACTCCACGGTGACCACAGATCTGATGAGTCCTATGCTGACATCCCTGTCCCCCTTGTCACTCCCTATCCCACTACTAAGTGGGTGGACACCATCTCAATCCAAGACCACCTGGGGGCGATGAGGGTGCTAAGTGTAGCTGTGGAGCCAGCAACTCCACATATTAGACAAAAATAGAAAACAAATTCTCTCATATAAAAACCGCCTATTAGCATATGTACATTTTTGGTAGTAGCTGAGTGCTGCAGTGAAATTTTCTGGTTGTTTGTTCCAGCATTGCAGCTTGCACCAGTTCACATTATATCTTGAGTGCTGTGCAGTTTTTTCTATTTTTGTGAAGTCTTCCACTCTCGTCACCGCACTTTCACCAATGACCGAGATGGACATGCTGGTTTCATAGTCTAAGCCACTCCTGGACATTCTAGGAGGGTCACAGGCCTTTAGTCAATGCTCCATCCTTTCCATGTCGGCCTCCTGCTGCCTCTATTGGACATCCTCTGTGGTGGCGACCCAAATTACCCCTACTGCGTATCACCCCTTGCAGCCCTTTACCTTCATGAAAGTGACCACATCCCCAACATAGATGGGGTGGAGTCATAAAGGCAGATGGTCATGCTGCAGGGTGGACTGGTTGACATAGCACATGTCACTAGTCTCGTCTTCAGCTAGGAACCCAAACCTCCTCTTCTGGAAGACTTTTGCCACTCAGCCCTGGGTACAATGCTCCTCAAAATTATTACACTTAGATCCCTGCAACAACTCTCTGTCGAAGGCATCTGAAAGCCTAACTTCTTCCAGAAATGACAAGACCCAGGGTGGTTTATGCCTTTGGGGATACTTCCTGGAATGGGGTAGAGGGCCCCACATGGCATTCATCCAGTCAAAGGCCACTGGCAGGAGTGCTATAGAAGGCAAGGAAACAGGGGCTTTTTCAACTACTTTCTCGTTCTCCTCCTCAATTTGCTGGTCCACCAGCTACTGCAGCGGCTGCAGGTTTAATAAGGCCAAGCATCTTGTCTCTGACCTTTGGAGGTCCCAGCTGGAATACAGAACAGCTCACCTCCTGACTCTGAGTTCCATTCTGGTGGGACTTCTTCAATCACTTATGGGATATTATTGTTTGCACAATCTTCTTGCCTATCTATTGATTAATCCCTCCATGGCGTGGGCTGTAGAAGGCACCTGATTTATTAATCCCATTCCCCACACCACAGGTAACATCTTAGCTTGTGGTTCTGGGAATTTAATATTTAAGCCTGACATATTTGGTGGAGGAACAATTTAAAAAATTGTTTTTTTCAGCTCACTAAAAATTTCTCTGGAAAGTTGAATAATTCTAGTAGGCAATGTATGGACAGGTCCAAGATTAATGTTATAACACATTTGTGCACATGCTAAAAATCTGAATTTGAAATGTATATAGTGTTTATGAGTGTAAACAGAACAGACCATGTATGTTAAGCATTCAATGAAAATGTTGATTGCTCTCAGTGTGAAAAACAAGATAACAATCTTGTGGTTGTGATACCTTTTAATGGCTAATAAAAATAAAATAATAAAGGTTTTCTCTCTCAAAAATAATTTACAGCCTGCAGGTGTCATGGTGAGAAAGACAAACTGGGTAACCGGGTCTCCCATGCTGACCCACAGACTGGGAAGGCCCTAGCTGTCCCTTATCCCATATGCCTGAAGATGGTAAGGTCTGGAATGCCAGAGTAACCATGACACCTAAGTATCCCTAGTTAACAGCCCCTCTCCCACCAGAAACAGGTCTGGGACAGGAGTGGTAAACCCTACAAAAATAAAAACAAAAGAATACAAGAAAAGTAGAAATCTGCAGCCCAAACACCAGAGGTTACAGTCAACACAGCTTCCACCAGAACTCCAATAGCAGCCGACATGTCATTCCTTCACCTGATTAATGAAAGGAATGAAACTATCACTGGCATCATGTGATGGATCAAGTGACTATTTATAGGAAGTTGATGTGGTAATAGATCAGGCTGCAACAAAGAAGCAGATTTGGACCTGCCAGGAAGGTAAAACTGACTTTAACCCTTACTGACACAGAAGAAATTAACTACATTTAAACCCAGCAGAACTAGAGCTACCAGAAGACTCAAACTGAGTCATGACAGTAGGTGTCTCAATACATGGAAACTTAAGGAAGTTTAAAAACATTCCTTTAAAGCTCCCTTAAATTCACCATGTTCAAAGAAACTGGTAGACCCGATGACTGTGAACTCAGCTAATCTTAGGTTAGCAGAGTTCTCAACCCCGTGTGTTCCGGCGAGAGTTTTGCCCTGAACCTTCAAGGAAAGTTTGGGGCCCATTTTAAATTATTGAACTTTTTCCCTGAACAAAGCCTCATTTGCTGATTTTTTTTAGTGAATTGCTCGGATTTTCCAATGATGAACCAAATCGTGAAAGTTTGTGACATATCTCAAATTGGCGAACATGTTCGGAGAAAGTTCACGCTCGCTGTCTCTCGTGCAATATCATGGGTATCGCAAGACAGTGAGGGTGACATAAGGGAGGTCACTGCATTCCACACTTCAGGGATACCCAGCCTGGTGTAGGATTTCCATGTTCTTGGTTTTTTTTTTTTTTTTTGGAGTGGTCTTTTTTAAAAAAAAATTCTTGGATTTTTTTCAATAAATTGGTGAAGAAGGAATTTGCTTGGGAGTGATTTTTCCAATAAAATATTTTTGGTGCCTTTATTTTTCTTAGTACTGACTGGGAAAGTAATGTCGAGTATCTGATAGATGCCTCAACATTACTAACCCCTAGGTTTACTACCAGCTGACATAGCTGGCATCAACCCCCAAATACCATTAACCCATTTGTCAAAGCACCAGGGCAGAGGGCAGAGCTGGGGCGAAGTACCAGGATTGGCAGATCTAATGGAGGCACACACTTTTGAGGCGGCTGTGGCCTGCTATTATTAGGCTGGGGAGGGCCAATAACCTGGACCCTTTACACTCCGACAATACCAGACCCCATCTTTCAGCTTCACGTTGGCTGGTAATCCAATTTAAGGGGACCCCACAAGTATATTTTAATTTATTTATAAATAAATAATTAAAGAACTGTGTGGGGAGACCTCTGTTTTTGGATTAACAGTCAAGGTAAAGCTTCCTGCCTGCTGCTGGCTATCATAAATAGGGGGGACCGCAAGTTAGTTTTTTATTATTTTGTTGCTAAATAAAAGGCTAAACAAACACCCTTTAGTGCCACATGAAAGGTACTAAAGGGATCACGCTTAGAATATGTAGAAGAAGAATATATAGCTATTTGACATCTATCTATCTAACTATAAAACGTTCTCTGCAGCACTCAGCTACTACCAATGACGTACAATTGCTAACAAGCTATATGTATATGAGAAAAAAGTTTAAAAACGTACGTTTTTTTCAAAAAAACTCAAAAATCTTATTTTTTTATTTCTGAAGTTCTTAGTACACACATTGGCCAATGTCTGTTTGCTCATCGACTGCGACAAAGTGACTTCAGGTCCGATGAGTCTTACGCTGATATCCCTATCCTCCTTGTCCACCCCCCCACTTCTCAGTGGGCAGACTCCATTATTTGACCCAGCAATCCTGTTAGCACCAGTTCACATTAGTCTGTGAGTGCTGTGCAGTTTTTTTTTCTTTTTTGCATCATAAGGAGTTGCTGGCTCCATGCTGCAATTTGCACCCTCATAGCCGGCAGGTGATCTAGGGTCGAGATGGAGTCTGCCCACTGAGAAGTGAGGGGGTGGACAAGGAGGATAGGGATATCAGCGTAGGACTCATCGGACCTGAAGTCACTTTGTCGCAGTCGATGAGCAAGCAGACATTGGCCAATGTGTGTACTAAGAACTTCAGAAATAAAAAAATAAGATTTTTGAGTTTGTTGAAAAAAACGTACGTTTTTAAACTTTTTTCTCATATACATATAGCTTGTTAGCAATTGTACGTCATTGGTAGTAACTGAGTGCTGCAGAGAACTTTTTATAGTTATTAAACCCAGCGTCCCTGCTAGCACCAGTTCACATTAGTCTGTGAGTGCTGTGCAGTTTTTTTTCTTTTTTTTATCTATCTATCTATCTATCGATCTATCTATCGATCTATCTATCTATCTATCTATCTATCTATCTATCTACTAGAAAAAAACCTTGCAGCCCTCAGCTACTACCAATAATGTACATATGCTACAAGCTATATATATGAGAAAAAATTTAAAAACTTACGTTTTTTTCAAAAAACTCAAAATTCTTATTATTTTTTTTAAATCTGAAGTTTTTAGTACACACATTGGCCAATGTCTGCTTGCTCGTCGACTGCGACAAAGTGACTTCAGGTCCGACGAGTCCTATCGCTGACACCCAAGTCCTCCTTGTCCACCCTACCCCACTACTACTAAGTGGGCGGACACCATCTAGTGTGTAATGTGCACCCTCATTGCCTACAGGTGATTTAGGGTCTAGATGGTGTCCGCCCACTTAGTAGTGGGGTAGAGTGGACAAGGAGGACTTGGGTGTCAGCGATAGGACTCGTCGGACCTGAAGTCACTTTGTCGCAGTCGACGAGCAAGCAGACATTGGCCAATGTGTGTACTAAGAGCTTCAGATTTAAAAAAAATAATAAGAATTTTGAGTTTTTTGAAAAAAACGTAAGTTTTTAAATTTTTTCTCATATATATAGCTTGTCAGCATATGTACATCATTGGTAGTAGCTGAGGGCTGTAAGGTTTTTTTCTAGTATATTGACCCAGCATCCCTGCTGGCACCAGTTCACATTGTCTGTGAGTGCTGTGCAGTTTTTTTCTCTTTTGTATCTATCTATCTATCTATCTATCTATCTTATCTATGTATTCTACTTTTCTCTCTATCTAACTGTTCATCTCTATTTTTATATATATCATCATTTATAATTTATCTATCTTCATATATCTTGTATATAAAATTAATTATTTTAGTGACATGCGTGTTCCTCTGGCAAATGTCACACGGAGGTCACAGGGATCACATTAGTGTGTGGTACATGAGGCATCCGTGGTGCTGGTAAAAAAACTGACTTGTGTCTGTGATAATCACAAGGACACATGCATGATTCACATGGATGCATGTTTCCTTGCCAAAACATGGAGGTGTGAAGATCCCTATTGTGCTTAATTAGTATGCATGTAAATATGTCTCCAGTATGTGTGAAAATGTGCACCACATATACTGGATAGAGGGACATGTGAACAGGGCCTGACTGTGTACAAAATTGTATGGGTATGTGCACATATTGAGTATTTGATTGCAGACATTTCTGAACCAAATCTGGAACTCCTGGCAGGAGAAAAGCACCAAAAACGCAATAGGTTTTTGATGCATATTCGGTGCATTTTTGGATGGATTTTTCATGCATTTGGGGGGTAAAATGCTGCAGAAATGCATCAAGAATTTTTTGTGAACTTGTTTTTGAATGTAGTGTAGTGACTCGTAAGCATCAGGACCCTTGACTTTAGGTTATGAGCTTGCTCGTTTTAGCCAAAATATAACTCACATAATTAATTATGATTTTATATCATTTTTCAGCATTTTTTATTGCACATTTTTAAGCAGGGTGCAGCTAGGCCTGTTGGGGTGTCTGTCCTCTGTCTCTTCTCAGATACCAGCCACTTGGCCCATTCGATACAGAGTCTCTAGTCCACATAGCATGAACTTCCACACAACTCCAAAGAGTCACACTGCTACCACCAGCTCTGCACTAGTCCTTCAGCAGAGACACATTTTCACTCAGTCTAGGGATTAGCAATCCCCACAGAAAAGTATGAGGAGAAAGTTTTATTAGAGTTTCAGCTCCACAATTCTCACCACTGTTTGCTTTCAGCAGCTCATCAGTCTCTGCACCTTGCGTCTCATCACAACAGACTCCAAGCCTCCCTTCTCTTCTCCATGCCTCTGCATAAGCTCCTCTCCACACAGTGTTTCCCAGCCTGCCCCCTGCTTTCAGCTCAGGCAGGCAAAACCCACGGGGTCCTAGTGCTCTCCTGATGCTATTACAGTTCACACTCTCACAACACCTAATTATACATATCGTCTCTTGAAATCACCCCCACATTAATACAAAATACCAGGGATTGTCTGTCCACTCTATTTCAGACCATGTCTTCCCTCTTTTAGAAACTGAATCTCTTCATAACAGAATTTCTAGTGTTCCTCCCTCTACTAACCTATACCACATATCTTAATTACTCTGTGATGGTTGAACCATAACAACAAAGCAGCAGGCTCATTGCCTTGGGGTCATATTTGATACTGGCCTTTTCTTTATCCCCTACATCCAATCACTCACTAGTAGACATGAGTGAACCTTTTGAAGTTCAGATTCTGTTCGGTTCGCCCAATGGGCATATGTTCACCTGCAAATTCCAGGAAGCTTAAAAAAATGTTAAAGCTCCAAAAAATTCGACAGGTTAAGAGAAAATAGCAGACTCGACGGCTGGGAACACCAGCCAGCGGGTCTTCCGGCGAGCGTTTTTGCCCAAAATTACCAGAGAAAATTTTAGGGCCATTTTGAATTTTGAACTTTTTCCTCGAACAAAGCAACATTCGCCGATTTTTTAGTAACTTGCTTGGCTTTCCGACAGTGAACTGAGTGGTCAAAATTTGTGCCAAATTTTAAATTGGTTAACCTGTTTGGGGGAAAGTTTTCTTATCTCTTATTAAAATGTAATAAAAGTGCACTGTACTGTGTACACAGGGCTTAGTTTATACTTTCAGTGATATCAATTTATAATTGCTGTTGTCCCAATATTACTTACACTGCATAGCCAAAATGGTTGCCTTATAAGCAAAAAACAAAGTACCGTAATACATTTTGAATTAATACTAAACATTGTATTCATTTATAGAGGGGTGAGCAAGCTTCAATAGTTCATTACAAACATTTTATATAGGAGCTCATGCTGTTTTAACATTGAAATAACTTGTTAAAAATATTAAAATTAATTTTATCAAGTAAAAGAATTCTTCATGTTCTAGATAGCTCAATTCATATTCCATTGTACATGCATAAAAAAGACAGTTAAGTATAACTGAAGATCGGGTGCGTGACATGCATGGGAAATCTGTAAGACAAAGCGGATTTTCTATTACATTATTGTAGCATAAAATAATAAACCAACAGAAGTGAGAGTACTTTTGACATTTCAAATGGAAAATATGAAGTGGTTTTCACAAAAGAAAATGCCAAATTTTATAATGACGTATAAACGTGTACAATATACCTGTACGTAGTCCAGCAGGTGGCGCTGTTAAACAAAAGAATAAGGAACCTTCCATAAATGACAGTGAGCACATATTTATTGACGGTAATTGCTTGCAAAATTGCTTTGTCACTTTAAGGGGAGAGGTTTGGTGAGGATATTGGAAAAAAAGCAGTTTTCATTACTCAACTTGAAATGAGTTTTCTCTAAAAATAAAAAGAGGCTTATTTGCACAGAGTGTTTTCATTTCCTCAAATGATAATGTGATATACTCATAAGCTATTTTCTACGTAGAATAAGCTATGCTATGAAGTGTTACATGTTGATTTGATAGCAGAGCATATATCGAGGTCTATGTTGTTTTGTCCTGAATGATTTTAATATATTTCTGAGTTTTTTGTGCTTATTTGAAGACTATTAGCATGGTCATTGAGAAAAGTATATGCAAAGCACTCTATAATTTAAGTTTAATAAATGCAGGATAGTAAACAGCTGTTTATGAGCTACTTTATGTTTCCTATACATTGTGAAATGTTTACACGCTCAGGATGTTGCAGAGCTAAACCAAAATTGATTCAAGCCTTGATCTCGGCTGTGCGCCACATTTGCTGTTATGTTTGATTAAAGAATAGGATCTTTGACATTAAAACACTGCCGCTTTCCTTGTCACTTACTAAATTGCACATATAAGGGGGTACAACCATTAATTAGACCTGGGAGAGCCACACCGCTATAGGCTCATTCACCATTTGCACATGAAAAGGAAACACATTTTTTTAGATTTTTTGCACATTTTGATTACAGGAAGAAATAAAATAAAATAAAAAGCCTGGTTTATATCACACAGTATCATGGCTTAAAATGTTGACACCCTTAAAATTGTTCCAGAAAATGAAGTATTTTTCTCAGAAAATGATTGCAATTACCGTATATACTCGTGTATAAGCCAACCCGTGTATAAGCCGACAGTGGTATACAGCAGCCTCCCCAGTGGTATATACAGACCCCACCAGTATATACAGCAGCCCCAGTGGTATATACAGCAGCCCCAGTGGTATATACAGCAGCCCCAGTGGTATACAGGCCCCAGCAGTATATACAGCAGCCCTGGGGGTATACAGCAGCCCCCAGGGGTTATACAGCACCCCCCAGGGGTTATACAGCACCCCCCAGGGGTTATACAGCAGCCCCCAGGGGTTATACAGCAGCCCCCAGGGGTAATATAGCGGCCCCCAGGGGTAATAAAGTGGCCCCCAGGGGGTAATACAGCGGCCCCCAGGAGTAATACAGAGGCCCCCAGGGGGTAATACAGCGGTCCCCAGGGGTAATACAGCGGCCCCCAGGGGTATACAGCGGCCCCCAGGGGGTACCCAGCAGCCCCCAGGGGGTACCCAGCAGCCCCCAGGAGGTATCCAGCAGCCCCCTGGGGGTACCCAGCAGCCCCCAGGGGGTTCCCAGCAGCCCCCAGGAGGTATCCAGCAGCCCCCTGGGGGTACCCAGCAGCCCCCTGGGGGTATCCAGCAGCCCCCAGTGGGTACCCAGCAGCCCCCAAATGCTGCCACTCACCCCCCTCTCCTGCTTATCTTACCATCCCGGTCTTCTGCTCAGCGCCGCTCCTCGGTGCTCCGTTCTTCATGCTCCGTCCTCGCTGCATCCGGGATCTCCGACCGTCGCTCGATGACGTCATATGCCTGCGACGGCCGGGGATCCCGGATGTCGCTGGACGGGATGATGAAGAACGGAGCACCGAGGAGCGGCGCTGAGCAGAAGACCGGGATGGTAATATAAGCAGCGGGGGGGCCCTTACAAGGAGGGGGTGAGTGCCAGCATTTGGGGGCATATATCAACTGCTTCCCCCTGCCGCTGATTGACAGGGGGAAGCAGTGCATATATAATGAGCGGCCCCACGTGACAGGGCCGCTCATACAGCAGCCTCCCCCCACCTCCTCCAGCCTCCACAGCCCCCACCAACCGTAGTGACTCGTGTATAAGCCGAGGGGGAGACTTTTCAGCCCAAATTTTGGGCTGAAAAACTAGGCTTATACACGAGTATATACGGTATATGTTTTGTTATACGCATGTTTATTTCCTTTGTGTGTATTGTTACAACAAAAAGAACCCATATAAAAGCAAATTGGACAGACTTTTGCACTGTTCTGCTGGGAGACCCATGACTTACGATATAAATCCAGCTTTCTGAGACTGGACACTACATTTGGACCCAAAACCCTTTTGTAATCTTCAGATTTCATGATGCCTTGCACACAATTAAGGCACACAGTGCCAGAGGTAGCAAAAGAACTCCCAAAACATATTTGGACCTCCATCATATTTGACTGTCGGTACTGTGTTCTTTTCTTTGTAGGCCTCATTTCTTTTTGGTAAATAATGGAATGATGTACTTTACCAAAAAGCTTTACCTTATTCTCATCTGTAACCAAGATGCTTTCCAAGAAGTATTTTGGCTTATTCATTTACATTTTGTCAGACTCTAATTTAGCTTTTGATGTCACAGCCAAAACCCAGTTCTTACTGCCAGGAGCGGTACCCACACTATACCTGGCGGTTTAACCCCTTAACTACTACGATCAATAGCAGTTGCAGCATTTATGTGGCTGGTAGAGGAGTGCACAGTGACAGGGTCACTGTAAAGCAGCATTCCACAGTGATCCTGTCAGAAAGCTTTCTGCTCCAGGCTCTTTTGACTTCCCAATTCATAGATGCTCTCTATTTCAGGCTTATTTTCCCCGCTGTTTTTGTGGCCACAGCCTGCCTTCTGATGTCCACATTGCTCTACTTAAAAAGGCGGTTAGTGCCCAACGCAAAGCAATAGTCCAAACATTTCCTACTGCCTTCTACCAATCACGCACCAGGCCATTTTCCCCACTGTTTTTGTGGTCACAGCCTGTCTTTTGGTGTCCACATTACTACACTTAAAAAGGCAGTTATTGCACAATGCAAAGCAGTAGTCCAAACATTTCCTACTGCCTGCTACAAACCATGCACCAGCCCATTTTCCATGCTTTTTTGGCTGTGACAGCCAGGTTGGCTTATGCCACCCACATCTGAAAATCTGTCAACAAAACCAAAAATGCCAAAAAAGCCTGTTATTAAGGGACATGGATGTGGACATGATGTTGTCAGTGGTGCGCAAGAAATCACTGAGTCTGTGTAAGGTCAGAAGAAGTTGGATGCATCCATTAGGTTCCTGAAAAAATTTCCCAGTCTGGAACATAAACTTGTCTGGAAGCCAGAAAAGTGAGAGCAGATTCTGTGTTGGATAGTAGACATGGCATCTATGCCTTTGTCAAGCAGTAACAAATCTTGCACGACCACACAGTCTACTGTCAAGACACAGAATGCTGGCCCATTAAATTCTGAAGCTGGTTCTCCTTCTTTCTGCCATTATCAGTCACAGGAGACATATGACCCCAAGCTTGGCCACTTTTATGATCTGTTTGGTACGTATCCTTTGGTTGTCTCTGGCCTATCACTGTGCAGCATTGAAGAGGGATATAAGGAGGTGGTGTGCATTGATGCTCAAGTATTTGAAAACCTACTGCCAGAAGAAAGCCACATGATGGAACATCATTTAATGTCTCCAGAGGTGGAGGCTGATGATGATTAGACACAGTTGTCATCAGGTCAGCCTACAATGTCAACTGGGATAGAGGATGAGATGGAAGATGAGGTGTTGATGATGAGTACACTGATCTGACCTGAACCGTTGGCATCATATCCATGACAGCAACACAGAGGAAGATGGATATGTAGCACCAACACAAGCACCGGGAGACCTAGTTAGCCTAGATTGAGAACTGTGTCAACTGTTCCCAAGAGCACCCCTGCTAAGGGCCAAGTCAGGGCAAGGTAACGTTCAGCCGCTGTGTGGAATTTTTTTCATGAAAGTAATTTTTTTTATGAAAGCATCTGCCATGCCAAGTTAAACAGAGGCCATGGCACACTGGCTGAACCTGGTGGAGGGTGGGACAAAGGTGCAAAGTGGAACATCGCACATCCTAACCATGCCAAAAAGAGTGGGCCCAATTTCTGTCAGGGTTTCCACCTCTTCATATTCTGCTTCCTCTCTCCCCTCCTCCTGCTCCTCATCCTCTGCAGAATTACTCTCCCGTTTACTGCCAAGCTGCGATGTGTGCAGCAGCACATCGGCAAAATGGCAACACACTCTGCTGAAGCTGATCTGTTTAGGAAACCACACACTGCAGCAGAGCTGTGGCAAGCTTTAAAACAACAGAGTGATCAGTTGCTCTCTATGCTGCACTTCCAACCTGGTTTAGTCGTTTGCTATAATGAGCGTAACCTGGTGGCAGCTTTAAAGGTCGGCAAGGTGGTTCACGTACCATGTATGGCTCACGTGCTGAACCTAGTTGTTCAGAAAATTCTGAAAACTTACCGTGACTTGCCGAGCCTCTTTGAGAAGGCGTACCATATTAGCACCCATTTCTGCCATTCCTCTAGCGCATTTCCTGCTCTTATAGGTCTGTAAAAGTGCTTCAATTTGACAAGTCACCAACTCATATGCAACCTGCCCATGCGGTGGAACTCTACCTATCATATGTTGGCTAGGATTAATGAGCAGCAGAGGGCAGTAGCTGAATACCAGCTTCAACAAGCCCGTCAGATTGAGAGTCAGCCACCAAACATAGGAACTGTTGAGTGGCTGTGGATTGCTGACATTTGTGAGGTTCTTGAGAACTTTGACTACTGCACTAACCTTGTGAGCAGTGATCAGGCTGTTATCAGCGTAATCATCCCGCTGCTGTGTCTCTTAAAACAATCACTGCATAATCTTAAAGACGAAGCTTTGAGTGGCCAGCATGTTGTTATGGAGACAGGTTTCCCAGTGGGTGATACTACCCAGCCAATATTCTGAGGCAGCATTGGGTGATGAGGAGAAAGATGAGGAGGATGAGGAGGGAGAGGACTTGATTTTCTCTGCTACCGAGGGTACTCCTAATGGTAAGGGGACACCCAACCTAAGCTTCATGTTTATCCAGCCTGGATGAGCTGGAGAAGAGGAGGTGGAGGAGGAGGAGAGTTAGCATGAGGAGAGGATGGGTACTGGTCTTACTGTTGAGGACACCGAAGATTTGCCTTTTGCCAGCTTGGCCCACATGGTATAGTTCGTGTGTAACTGTCTGGCAAAACCCTCATGTGATACACATTTTATCTAACAACTTATATTGTGGTTGGCCACTTTTTTGTGATCGATTATACAAGGAAAAATTTCTTTCTCTCCTTTTGGAGTCACCAAAGAGTTTTCCAATGGAATCCTTCTAGAGGTTCATTGTGGATCATTTGCTGAAAACATCACTCTCAGACAATGCTGGTGGGAGACATACTGGCTCTTTTCAACACCAAGGGATAATAGTGAGAGACACGAACAGCAGGTCCAACAGAAGTGGGGGGATAATGTGCACAAATTCTGCAATTTTCAATAAACCAGCACAACAGCAAGGGCTATCTGGGAGGGAGAAGTTGCAGATCATGGTCAAGGGGTACTTAAGTGACCATACATGCGTCTTTTCTGATGCTTAAGTTCCTTTTAATTATTGGGTGACCAAACTGAACACTTGGCCCAACCTCTCCTTATATGCCTTGGAGGTGCACTGCTAATTTTCAGTGAGTCTTGTATTTCAGCTGATGTTATTTGTGGGTTTTTCTTTGCATCCCAAACAATTTTCCTGGCAGTTGTTGCAAATTTTTTTGTTGGTCTATCTGATTGTGGTTTGGTTTTATAGAGCACCTGATTTTCCATTTACTAATCACAGTTTGAACACTGCTGACTGGCATTATCAATTACTTGGATATCTTTTTGTATCCCTTTCTCCTGTTTTATACAGTTTAACTATCTTTTCCTATAGATCCTTTGACAAGTCTTTTGCTTTCCCCATGACTCACAATCCAGAAACATCAGTGCCTGGATGAAAAATGTACGAGTCTGACTGGATCCTAGAAACTCACTCAACTTTTATGCACAGACACTCATTGCAAGCAAATAGGTCACAGGTGAGAATTTTACCCTAATTAGCCATTAAAACCCATTTGTGTCAACTCCTGTGCATATTATCAGGCCAAAATCACCAGGGTATGTGAACTTTTGACCAGTGTTATTTTGATAATTTTAGTTGTTGCTAGTGCTGCTGATCTCCCGACAGTAGCCGCGGGTCATCATCTGCCGCACGGAGGTCAGTGGCGACACAGTCGGGAGATGACCGGCGCTAGCAACAAGGTTCTGATGCTCCAGCGATCCCTACCAGGTTGCATCATTTGACGGGATAGCTGGAGTATTGCCAAGTGTGGCAGTACCTTACTGGTTGCTGGTGAGGTGTCACACGTGCAGATATGTTGAACGAAGCCGCGTCGCTGATTGGGGAAGATACTATGTATTCATTGCATTATTTTTTAATTTTTATAAACTACACATATATTCCAGAATACCGATGCGTTAGAATTGGACCACCATCTAGTATATATATATCTACTCTATAATTGCCGAAGGCATTTTCATGTCGGCCCCCGACGTGCCGTGGCTATGTCACACTCTGTGACGTCATCACGCCGAAGCATTGGCCGCGAAGCGGCCATTGCGACCCCTCTCCGCTGTCATCCCCTGTGTCCCTGTGCCATCCCCTGTGCCCCTGTGCCCCTGTGCCCCTGTGATCCCGCTCCGAAGCAGCTGCTGTCAGCACATGCTGACACAGCTGCTCCGGAGCCTGTGCCCGGGCATTGCGACCCCTCTCCGCTGTCATCCCCTGTGTCCCTGTGCCATCCCCTCTGCCCCTGTGCCCCTCCTGTGCCCCCGCTCCGGAGCAGCTGCTGTCAGCACATGCTGACACAGTGCTCCGGAGCCTGTGTCCCTGTGCCCCTGTGCCCCCGCTCCGGAGCAGCTGCTGTCAGCACATGCTGACACAGTGCTCCGGAGCCTGTGCCACTGTGCTCCTGTGCCCCGTCATACTAAAGTTAAATCAAGTGTTTAAAAATAAAAAATCTTTATTCTCACCTTCCAGCGCTCCCTCGGCGTCTCCAGCTGCAGCTGCTCGCTCGGTAACAGGACCTGTGATGATGTCAGAACCCGATCAGCTGATCGGGTCACATGACCGGTTACCGCGGTAACCGATGACGCTTTTGACGTCATCACAGGTCCTGCACACCCGATCGGCTGCAGCTGGAGACGCCGAGGGAGCGCTGGAAGGTGAGAATAAACATTTGTTATGTTGGGGGGGACATGAGGGGGGACAGAAGGTGGGGGACAGGAGGTGGGGGACAGGAGGTGGGGGACATGAGAGGGCACATGAGAGGGCACATGAGGAGCGGACAGGAGGGGGGGGGACATGAGAGGGCACAGGAGGGTGGCACATGAGGAGCGGACAGGAGGGGGGGGACATGAGAGGGCACAGGAGGGGGTCACATGAGGAGCGGACAGGAGGGGGGGGGGGACATGAGAGGGCACAGGAGGGGGGCACATGAGGAGCGGACAGGAGGGGGGGGACATGAGAGGGCACATGAGAGGGCACAGGAGGGGGGCACATGAGAGGGCACAGGAGGGGGGCACATGAGAGGGCACAGGAGGGGGGCACATGAGAGGGCACAGCAGGGGACAGTAGGGAGAGAGTAGGGGGACAGTAGGGCAAAACAGGGGGGCCGCAGAGAGGCAGCAAGATGACAGGAGGGAGAGAGGAGGAGGAGCTACGTGACAGCCCAAACTGATCCTGCAAAAAGTAGGATTCGGATGCCTATTTGGCATCCGATTGCAGAGATCAGTTTGGATCCGATGCTGTCCGATTTATTTCGGACTGCATCGGATTTAAAGAAATCGTAATGTGAAAGTAGCCTTACCACCAGAACGCACCCGCCTCCGTCTTCCGCCCGCTCTCTTCTATGTCGCCGCCACGTACAGATTGAAACCAAGATGGCGGCCGGGAAGTATCACGAGAGTTCCCGGCCTCCATCTTGGTTTCGCCCTGTTCACAGTGGCGACATGCAAGATGGCGATGGAAGTAAGTATTTCGCCACCACTCTGCCCCCCCTGGCCTCCACTGACCACTCTGCCCCCCCCCCCCTCCGCCTCTGCTGACCACTCTGTCCCCCTTGATCTCCGCTGACCACTCTGCCCCCCTGGCCGCCACTGACCACTCTGCCCCACCCTTCCCTCCACTGACCACTCTGCCCCCCCACCCTCCGCTGACCACTCTGCCCTCCGCTGACCACTCTGCCCCCCCAGCCTCCGCTGATCACTCTGCCCCCCCCCGTTCTCTGCTGACCACTCTGCCTTCCGTCCTCCGCTGATAAACTCTGCCCTCCATCCTCTGCTCACCACTCTGCCCTCCGTCCTCCGCTGACCACTCTGCCCTCCGTCCTCCGCTGACCACTGAGCCACCAAACAGTGCTGACCACTGAGCCACCGTGCAGTGCTGACCACTGAGCCACCGTACAGTGCTGACCACTGAGCCACCGTACAGTGTTGACCACTGAGCCACCGTACAGTGCTAACCACAGAGCCACCGTACAGTGCTGACCACTGAACCACCGTACAGTGCTGACCACTCAGCCACCGTATAGTGCTGACCACTGAGCCACCGTAGAGTGCTGACCACTGAGCCACCATATACAGTGCTAACCACTGAGCCACCATACACACTGCTAACCACTGAGCCACTGTACAGTGCTGACCACTGAGCCACCGTGCCGTGCTGACCACTGAGCCACCGTACAGTGCTGACCACTGAGCCACCGTACAGTGTTGACCACTCACCCACCGTACAGTGCTGACCACAGAGCCACCGTACAGTGCTGACCACTGAACCACCGTACAGTGCTGACCACTGAGCCACCGTATAGTGCTGACCACTGAGCCACCGTAGAGTGCTAACCACTGAGCCACCGTACAGTGCTAAACACTGAGCCAGCATACAGTGCTAACCACTGACCCACCATATACAGTGCTAACCACTGAGCCACCATATACAGTGCTAACCACTGAGCCACCATATACAGTGCCAACCACTGAGGCACCATACAGTGCTAATCACCGAGTCACCGTATACAGTGCTAACCACTGAGTCACATTACTGCTCTAATTATTGAGCCATCATATACAGTGCCAACCACTGAGCCACCATATACAGTGCTAACAACTGAGTCACCGTATACAGTGCTAATCACTGAGTCACATTACTGCTCTAATTATTGAGCCACCATATACAGTGCCAACCATTGAGCCACCATAGAGTGCTAACCACTGAGGCTGTTTACAGTGCTAACTATTGAGCCAGTGTATACTGTGCTAACCACTGAGACCCTGTATACTCTGCTAACCACTCAGCCGCCGTATACTCTGCTAACCACTGAGCCGCATAAAGTCTGCTAACCACTGAGTTGCTGTAAACTCTGCTAAGCACAGTGCTGCGGGCAGGAGAGGGCCGGGGGACAGCGGGCAGATGCGGCCAGGAAGGCCCCCCCGCCCCTACTGCCCGCACCCGGCCGCTGTTCCCCGACCCCCTCCTGCACGCACCCGGCCGCTCTTTCTCGGCCACCTCCTGCCTACACATGGCCGTTGTTCCCCTGCCCCCTTCTGCCCGCTGTTCCCCGGACCCCTCCTGCCCGCACATGGCCGCTGTCCCCCTGACCCCCTCCTGCCGCACCCGATTGCTGTCTCCCTGCCTCCCTCCTGCCCGCATCCGGCCACTGTCCCCCGGCCCCCTCCTGCACGCACCTGGCCGCTCTTCCTCAGCCTCCTCCTGCCCACACATGGCTGTTATTCCACCAGCCTCCTTCTGCCCGCTGTTCCCCGGCTTGCTCCTGAACGCTCCTGGCCACTGTCCCCCAGCCCCCCTGACTGCACCCACCTGCTGTCTCTTCCTGGACTCCCGCACTGCTGCACACTGGCACCGCTGCACACCGGTACTGCTGTATGTATTCTATCTACTATATAATTGCCGTAGGCACTTCCATGTCGGACCCCGCAAAAGACCGTGCCTTTGTCACTCTGTGACGTCACCACGTGCGACCCCTCGCCGCTGTCAGCACACACCCCCAACCCCTGTCACCACACCCACCCCATATGTCCTCACCCCCCCCATATGTCCGCACACCCCTGCTCCGATCCCGCTCCGGAGCCGCTGCTGTCAGCACATGCTGACACAGTGCTCCGGAGCCTCTCCTGTAACCACGCTCCCCGCTGTCCACCCCCCCCCCCCCCGCTGTCACCACACACACCCCATATGTCCGCATACCATATGTCCGCCAAAATCGCGGCAGATGCGGTGAAAAAAACCGCATCTGCCGCGATTGCCGCATAACCGCTGCACTTGCGGCGCGGTTGCGGTAATCCCCATAGAAAGTATAGGGGGACTTGCGGCAGGTGCGGCAAGTGCGGTTTTGCACTTGCGGCAGGTGCGGCCGCGAAAAAAACCGCGGTCAGCCGTGGTTTATTTCGCGGCTGCACCTGCCGCAAGTGCAAAACCGCACTTGCCGCACCTGCCGCAAGTCCCCCTATACTTTATATGGATATTATTTGAAAATGTTAAAAAAATTTTTAAAATATTCTAGACACCCGATGCATTTGCATCGGGCTCACAGCTAGTCTAATATATAAAGCTGAATGTGTTTATGTATGTGTGTGTGTGTATATCCAGGATTGGCATCTACACCGTCGCAACTATAGGCACAAAATTTTGCACAGTCACACGTCTCGACCCCGGGAGCGTCATAGGCTATGTTGTGAGGCGAAATTTTAACCCTGCGCGTTCCAGTTCACCAAACAATTTTGGCCCTATCTAGATAATGGGGAAAAAATAGTGAATGGAAAAATATTGGAGGAAAATCGACAGCTGTCAGCTATAGAGACAAAATTTTGCACAGTCACACGTCTGGACCCTGAGAGCATCATAGGCTATGTTGTGAGGCGAAATTTTAACCCGGCGCATTCCAGTTCACCAAACAATTTTGGCCCTATCTACATAATGGGGAAAAAAAGGGAAAGGAAACGTGTGGGAGGAAAATCGACAGCTGCCAGCTACAGCTACAAAATTTTGCACAGTCGCACGTCTTGACCCCGGGAGCGTCATAGTCTATGTTGTGAGGCGAAATTTTAACCCTGCGCGTTCCAGTTCACCAAAACATTTTGCCCCTATCTACATAATGGGGAAAAAGTGAATGGAAAAGAGATGGAGGAAAATCGACAGATGTCAGCTATAGAGACAAAATTTTGCACAGTCCTACGTCTGGACACAGGGAGCGTCACAGGCTAGGTTGTAAGGCGACATTTTAACCCCGCGCATTCCAATTCACCAAACAATTTTGCCCCTATCTACATAATGGGGAAAAAGTGACAGTTACCAGTTGACAGTTGTGAATGAGAGGGGCTTAATGATAGCGCCAAAGACTAACAGCACATACCAGCATATAGTCACTAAGGTGGGGCCCCAACATAAGATATTCACCACGCACGGGGACATGTATACACAACACACGCACACAAAGAGTAACAGCAAGTGTATAGTCGCTAAGGTGCAGCCCCAACATTGGATACTCACCACGCACCCGAACAAACACACACACCACAAAGAGACACACACAACACAGAGACACACACACACCCCCAAGGGGACACACACACACTCTATAGCGACACATGCACTCACCCCACAGAGACACACACACACCACAATGAGACACACATGACACAGACACACACACCACACAGACCCCCCACAGGGACACACACACATACACACCCTATAGGGACACATGCACTCCCCCTCAGGGGGACACACACACCACAAAGAGACACACACAACAGAGACACACACCACACAGACCCCCCACAGGGACACACACATACACACCCCAGGGACACACACCACACAGACAGACACAGATGTGCACAAATCACCTCACACAACTCGCCTCATACGTGTGCTATCTTTATTTTCCAAACATAAACATCTGATTAAAAACAGCCAATGTGCAACACATGTGCCATATAGGGAATTAAGGCAGATGTCAGTCACATGAGCTGTCTATTATGTGTATGTGTGAGGTAACATATACTGCCTGGCCAGGGGGTGGGTTTACTGTTGGCTGGAGATTTATTAGGCTGCCTATAGCAATCAATCACAGCTCAGCTTCTATTTTCCTACAGGTCATTAATATGACATATTCAAATTCTATTTTGCTATAGCTAACAGCAGGTATTTATTAACCCGGGCGTAGCCGGGTACTACAGCTAGTCTAATATATAAAGCTGAATGTGTGTATGTGTGTATGTGTGTGTGTATGTATATCCAAGATTGGCATCTACACCGTTGCAACTGCAGCCACAAAATTTTGCACAGTCACACGTCTGGACCCCGAGAGCGTCATAGGCTATGTTGTGAGGTGAAATTTTAACCCTGCGCATTCCAGTTCACCAAATAATTTTGCCCCTATCTACATAATGGGGAAAAAGTGAAAGGAAAAGTGTTGGAGGCAAATTGACAGCTGCCAGATGTGAACAAGGGGGACTTAAAGAATGAGAGCGATGGCGGCAAAGAGTATATATCGTACAGTTGCTAAGGTGGGGCCCCGACATAGGATACTCACCACACACGGGGATATGAACACACACAAAATGCGCCACACACTACCATGTGCTTGAACACATATACCACCCTCAGCACACATTTCACCACACATACACTAACCTCGCCACATAATCACCCTAAAACACACACAAGTCTGGTATTATCCTTCAAAAATATAAATATGATTAATAAGCAGCAAAACTAGAAGAGAAACAAATGTACCATATTTAATACATAAAGCTGAATGTGTGTATGTGTGTGTATGTCCAGAACTGGCATCTACACCGTCGCAACTACAGCCACAACATTTTGCACAGTCACACGTCTGGATCTCGAGAGCGTCATAGGCTATGTTGTGAGGAAAATTTTAAGCCCGCGCGTTCCAATTCACCAAACAATTTTGGCCCTATCTACATAATGGAGAGAAAGTGACAGTTACCAGTTGACAGTTGTGAATGAGAGGGGCTTAATGACAGCGCCAAAGACTAACAGCACATACCAGCATATAGTCACTAAGGTGGGGCCCCAACAAAGGATATTCACCACGCATGGGGACATGTATATACACCACATGCACACAAAGAGTAACAGCAAGTGTATAGTCACTAAGGTGTAGCCCCAACATTGGATTCTCGCCACGCACCTGAAACACACACACCACAAAGAGACACACACAACACAGAGACACACACACCACACTGACCCCACCACAGGGAAACACACACATACACACCCTATAGGGACACATGACTCACCCCACAGGCACACACACACACTACAGGGACACACACATAGGGACACACACACATACACACCCCACCGAGACACAGAGACACACACACACCCCACATGGACACACAGACCCCACAGGGATGGACACACACCACAGGGACACCCCTTCCCCCACAAGGACACACACTACAGGGACACCCCTTCCACAAGAAGATACACCACAGGGACACACACACACACACCCCAGGGACACACACACCCCAGGAACACACACATCACACAGACAGACACAGATGTGCACAAATCACCTCACACAACTCACCTCATACGTGTGTTATCTTTAATTTCCAAAAATAAACATCTGATTAAAAACAGCCAATGTGCAACACGTGCCATATAGGGAATTAAGGCAGATGTCAGTCACATGAGCTGTCTATTATGTGTATGCGTGAGGTAATATATACTGCCTGGCCGGGGGGAGGGTTTACTGTTACTGGAGATTTATCAGGCTGCCTATAGCAAGATAAGATATCTTAGGTGATAGTCTGGAAATGAACCCAAGCAGCCATGTTTTTATGCCTATATTTTTCCCATTTGTAATAATCTTTCGTCACAGTATGTAAGACAGTGAGCAATTGTTAATAATTATGTCTTTAGTGGGGCTAATATATATGATAATAATGCTAACAGGTCGATATGTGCCTGACTGTTTCCCCTATAAACGGGGTATACCAGTTATGGCCATAGAGTGGCGCTGGTCGTTCCATTTCTAGGGTGGGACTTCCATCTGCCCCCTGTTATGTATAATAAAAGCCCCTTACTAATATTGATAATCTGATTATTTGGATTTTAGTGTGTATAAAACACCATAAAAACTTAGTATGGGCAACTTCTAATGTAAATGTCCATTTCCAAGATGGTGCTGGAGGTTTCCTGAGTGTGCTCAGTAGTGTGCATTAGAGTCTGCGACCATGTGACCTCTTCTGCACCAATGGGAGTCCTCAGCGTCACGAACAGGTGCTGGGAGAATAGTGAACCAAGAAGACGCCGACAGACATGAGGAGAAGGCAGTAATGGACGGCTGCAGGGGGAGTGACCAGCATATCACCATGTAAATATGTTATCTTTGCACAGTTGTCACAGATTTGTAATCAAGATTAATTATATCATATCAGAGGCATGTTATGCTGTATACTTGTATATTAAGCACTATGTCTGCAATTTATGTATGAATTAACACTGTGATGATGTTATTAAGAAAACAAACTATTATATGTATGAATTTTACACTTTTACACTTATTTGTGAATTAATTTGGGAGGGTTTAAAACCCTCAGTTTGTATCAATAGCACTATGCTTGAAAAAAGTCTTTTTGACTGAAATGTTGCTTCACATGGCCTAATATAGGGTCCAGAAAACATCTTTATGCCTGGAGTGCTGCCTGTTTTTTTTGCTAGGTAGTAGAATACCTAGTTCGGGTTCACCTGCTACTTTAGGGGCGCCTATTAGGCTAATTAATTACATATACACTGCACTGTCAAACAAACAGCAAATCAGAGAAGCTCACACTGTTTGAGAGCTTCTGTGATTGGCTGTTGTAGTCAGCGTGCTCTTCCTCAATCTGCAAATAGAGTCTGTGGGGCCTCAATTAGGAGTCTCAAGCCGCAGTTTTTTCTTAGACTGGTCTCCCTGAGATCAGTGAATGCTTCCTCAATCTGGACAGTGATTCTGCTTGTTGCCCTACACATTAGTGTAGGGCAACCAACCTGGCGTTATAGGGTGTTTCATTAACCCATTACTTGCCAAATTAGCAATTTTCCTTTTCAAAAATTGGTGCATAAAAGCTCTCTGGGTGGATGAATATTCAATTAAAATGACAATGACATGATTTCCTGTTTTGAAAACATTCATTTTACAAACACAACACAAAAAATTGGACCTAATTATAAAATCTTAGTTGCTAGAAGCAAAAGATTAGGCGTCCCAAAAAAAGGACATTGGTAGATAATGGGTTAATAAATATTAAGAAAAAATGCGTGTGGCTTCACAGCAATTTAGGTCTAGCCTGATAACGGCAGGCAGCTATTAGCTGCCACCCTCAGCTGCCTAATTTTCTTGGCTTGCCTTGGCTGGCAGAAAAAAATGTGTAGGCTTCGCCCTATTTTTCATTGCCAGCCAAGATAAAACTAGACAGCTGAGGGCTGTGGGTCCCAGCGGAGTGAGGGCCCATTGTTATAGGGACCCCCACGCTAAAGAACAATAGCCCACAACCACCCCTGAAAATGGTGCATTAATAAGCGCCATTTCCAGGCACCTTACCAGGCTCTTCCAGCGGCCCTGGTGGCGTTGGCCCGCTGGGTAATAAAGGGGTTACTGGCCGGGTCAAACCTGGCCTGACATTAAGAATCTCTGGCTTAATACTAGCTTGTATAACAAAGCTGGTATTAACCCCTCTATTACCCAGCGTACGAGGGCCGCTGGAAGAGTCTGGTAAGGCTCACCACTGTCTGCTTTTATCGGGCTAGACTTAAAATTGCTGCGAAGCCCCCCACATTTGTTTTTTAAATATTTGTTAATTAAATACCCTATAACACCAGGTTGGTTACCCTACACTAATGTGTATGGCAACCAAGCAGAATCACTGTCCAGATTGAGGAAAAGCACTCTAACTACAACAGCCAATCACAGAAGCTCTCAAACAGTGTGAGCTTCTCTGATTGGCTGTTTTTCTGACAGTGCAGTGAATATGTAATTAGCTTAATGAGTGGCCCCAGAAGTAGCAGCTGGAGACAGGGGAACCCTATCTTACTATTCTATCCTGTCTATCTTGTCTATTCTTATCTCTGCGAGAAAATAAATGTTAAAATTGCTCTCTATGCTGTCCCTGTGCAGTCTGTGTGTGTGTGGTCCGTGATTTTTGTCAGACCCATAGACTTGCATTGGCGAACCTCCTCTGACACTCGCATGAAATTGCAGCATGCTGCGACTGACTCGTCATCCGAGTGTCGGACGAGAAAAAAAACGTCTGACACTCGGAAATGTGCTTTCAGACATTGGTTAACATTGGTCCGACTGCAATATGTTTTAACTCACACTACATTCGTCCGAGTTTCACGGATGTGTGTCCGTACCCATAAACTGCCCCTTTTGCTGCAACCAAGTGCTTTTTTTTTGTTTGTGGATCAGAAAAAAATGTTGGAGAAAATGAGTCACCTAATGAAGGTGCCTTTTTTGCAACAACATTGCAGCCATTTTTCAAAAGACCTGCTAATGTTTCACCCTCAAAAAGTATTGGCAGATGTTTATTAAACAAGTTTTTTCATTTCTGTAAATTGTGCACTATATTGCAGCAAAATGACAGGTTTACTTTTCAAAAAAACATTTTTTGCTTTTGTTTTAGGACATAATTAGTCCTTTATTTGGGGAAATTATTTACTTACTCCTGTTTAATATCCATTGGGGATTCATCTAGTTCGTTCTGATATCCATTCTCAATCGAATCAGATTTTTTGTTTCAATGTCCTTCTGGACGACCGGGAGTTGTATGTTCTCAAATTTTACAATTAATTTCATGAGATTCAAAGAGCAATTGCTCAAAATGCTGATCCAATCATTCATGAAATCCACATTGTAAACTTTGGTTGTATCTTAAGTCCCAAACCCCTCAGTATCATGTCTTTGTTTATATACGTTTGTAAAGTTGTGGGATCCCACCATAACTTCTACTCTTCCGGCATCAGTGTCTCCTGGTTTTTAACTGCATCAGAGAAACCAGAGCTTATTGGACCACTTTAATTATTGTCAAAAGCACTGGCTGCTTTTTCTTCCCGTGTTTTAGACATAATGGACTTTAGCATGTAGCTAAGGCCTTATCAGTAGGTGAGTTCACAAGAATTGTCAGAAGTTGCTCTAATCCCATAGTTGTTGAAAATGAAATAACATCAACCTTAAAATGATTGCAACAGGGTTATCCCCAATGGGTATTGGACAGTAGTAAGAAAATGTCTTCCGACAAAAAACGCACTGATCTATTACGTCCTAAAACAAAATCAAAAAATGTTTTTTTGAAAAGTAAACATGTCATTTTGCTGCAATATAGTGCACAATTTACAGAAATAAAAAACTTATTTAATAAACATCTACCAATACTTTTTGAGGATGAAACATTAGCAGGCTTTTTGAAAAATGGCTACAATGTTGTAGCCAAAAAGGCCCCTTCATTAGGTGACTGACTTTCTCAAATATTTTTTTCTGATCCACAAACAAAAAAAGGCACTTGGCTGCAGCAAAAGTGGCAGTTTAAGAGTGGAAATACACTGGCGAGTGAAAAAACGCTCCGATTCATGGATCTGAGAGTCGGACGGAGTTGGTCAGTGTGGCTTCAGTGTGCTGTCCAAGAGCAATCCGTTTTTTTCCTCAGCAGCTGTTTACTGTATACTCATTTAGGCTAGGGTCACACTTGCGTTTTTTTCATGCGTTTTTGGAGACCTGCGTTTTTAAAAAAGCATGTAAAAACGCACCCATAGGCCCCTGTGTTAAAACGCATGCCCTAATAGCAAAAACGCATGTCTTAATAGCAAAAACGCATGTGTGACAGTACCATGCGCTTTTGTGTGCGTTTTTGCAATTATGTGATTAGCTGACATCAAAAATGCATGCAAAAACGCATGGTATATTACTACCATTTAGTACCATCCAAAAACGCATGCGTTTTCCATAGGGGCCCATGTTAAAAAACGCATGTGTTTTTTAGAAAACGCATGCGCTTTTTTAACATGGGCCCCTATGGAAAACGCATGTGTTTTTGGATGGTACTAAATGGTACTAATGTACCATGCGTTTTTGCATGCGTTTTCCATAGGGGCCCATGTTAAAAAACGCATGTGTTTTTTAGAAAACGCATGCGCTTTTTTAACATGGGCCCCTATGGAAAACGCATGTGTTTTTGGATGGTACTAAATGGTACTAATGTACCATGCGTTTTTGCATGCGTTTTCCATAGGGGCCCATGTTAAAAAAATGCATGTGTTTTTAAAACAGCACCAAAAAACTCTGCTTGCACTATTTTTTGGTGCGGATTTAAAAAAGCATGCAAAAACGCAGGGTGCCATCAGACACCTTAAAAAATTCATGCTGACATGCAAAAACGCATGAGTTTTTTTAAGTCACAAAAAAAACTCATGCCAAGTGTGACCCCAGCCTAACAGGAACATTTTTTACAGTTGTCTGAGCTACTGAATGAAAATGTATCAATTGAAACCCGCATCAGACTCGGATGGTGCGTGTGCGGTCCGACTGTGGGCTGTCTTTTTTGTCGGACCCATAGACTTGCATTAGCGAGCCTCATCCAACACTCGCATGAAGTCGCAGCATGTTGCGACTTACTGGTTTGGGGTGTCGGACTAGGAATTAAACCTCCGACACTCGTAAATATATTCTCGGACATTGACTAACATTGGAGTCATTCTAGTTTTACTCCAGTGTGTCCGAGCCCTCAGTGTGGTTCACAGAAATGTCACATGTGCTCATTCACACTGTGCAGTTCTGTTTTTCATGATTCTGATCATTCAAATGAATATAAAATCAAGCAGCATATTAATTGTGATTCAGAGAACGTGGTATACAAAATGAATTGCACCACATGCAATACATTTTATATAGGTTGCACTACACGTAAATTAAAAAACGGGTTTAATAAACATTACAATGATATACCTAATTCAAATAACACCAGGAGAAACATTTCTGCTATTGCAAAGCATTTTATTATTGAGCACAATCGTGACATGTCTTCCTTGCAAGTTTTAGTTATTGAAAAACTTTTTCCACATGCAAGAGGCGGAGATATAAAATGCAAATTATTGACAAAAAAAGCATACTGGATATTTAATTTTTATTTTTGTAAGTTTTTAATGGACAAAAAATAAAGAAAGAATTATTTTACCAGACACTGAAATAACAACCCTTTTTTTTCCTTGAACATATTACACTGGGGAACAGAATTTTTTAGGAGTTAGGTCAGACAACTGTTCTTAATTAATTTTTGGATGCTGAATCCAGAAATGATCTCAGTTTTTCTCTATCACGTCAAGTTTTTGAACTATAGGATTTTTGTCTTCTCAAAAATATGTAAACTACTGAACCAAAAAAGTGTTTGTTTTTTTTTAAATAGTACAAATATGAACAAAAAATGAAATATATAAGAAATAGGCATGTCTCAGTTGTGACTACTCTTACAAGTTGCCACGTAGCTCTATATGAGTCGAATTGTAATCAGATAACAAGTCTTATTACAGATATCAGTGCAATTGTGCTTCTCTGGCAGGTAAGTCGTGGAGGAAAAACTTGACGTGCTAGAAAAAAACTGACTACATTTTTGGAATCAGCATGACAATTTTAGTATGAATCAGCTCAAAAACCTAACTCAACAGAATTTTTTTTTCAAATTGTTCCCCAGTTTTATCTAGTGTGGATCCACCTGCTTTCGTGCAAGCTGGATTTCAAGCACTAGGTGAGCTGGTATTCCTTTTACTATATGTGGATTATTTTTAATGTTCACTGGTGATTTGTGTTTCATTAGCTACTTTTGCTCACTTGATTTTTATTTTACATGTCCTATTGAGATCTTTATATTCCTGAAATTCTATTTCTGATTTCTCACCCTTTAAGATTTTGAATGCTCTTTGCTTTTGTCTTATTATATGTTACACTCTCTTGTTTAAACATAGTGGTTTCTTTCTATTCCTGGAAATTGTATTATTATCAGAGAGTATAAGCTGCATACAGGATTTTAGTATTTTATCCTTAAACATGCCCCATTTATGTTCGCTGTCCCCACTTACCTGGATATAATCCCAGTCTACAAGACTAAGTACTTCACTCAATTTATTGAATTTCAGCTTTCCAAATATTACAGGTTTTTCCATCTCTTCATTGAAATGTTTTTTTTTGAATATTACATAGAAACTTACAATTAGAGATGAGCACATTTTTCAAAGTTTGGGTTCAATTGCTGAATGAATCCAGTGGCGTTCAGCACCCAAACCTGACCCCAGTCGTCATTGATCAGCTTTTCAGCTCTCTGCCCACATACAGCCAGCTATAAGGCAAACACATCTGGGGAGTGCATGCTGATTTACATATTTTTTAACGTCGTTCTCAAACTACGGAAGGAAACTCTTTTTTTATCCCAATTGCGAGCTGATCACACACATCGACTTGCACTGGCCCAACAACCCAGCATACTGGAGCACAGCCATCCCAGCTGCAGAACTTTGGATATGGAAATTCCCCAAACCCCAGCTCTTAACAGGTTTGATCATCTCTACTTACAATATTATGGTTTCTGTTGCCAAAATGCTCCTGGACCTTTAGATCTAAGATTATGTCAGGTATATTTGACAGGGCCAGATCCAGCATATTATCTACTACCTGATAAAGGTTATTGTCTTGAAATGTAGATACATGTATATAAGAACTTTCAGCTTTAACCACAACTAGAATATTCTATGTCCTATTGCATGTTTGGATATTTATAATCCATCATAATAAGAACCCTGTTTTAAATGCTGCCTTTTTAATTTGTTGCAGCATTTCTTCCGCTACCTGTTCAACTACATTAGGAGGTTTATAGCAAATTCAATTAGCAGTATCCATTAATGTCCGCCTCTTGTATATTTTCCCATCCTGACTCTACATTGTAGCAGGACCTTCAAAGTCATCATTGACCACAGGGCTTACATTTTACTTGGCAAATATACACACCCATCCACATTTTTGTCTTACTTGTCCTTTCTGAATATGGTGTAATCCCCTACAGTCATCACTTTCATCCAGCTGGTTTTTTATAATGCCTACCACATCATGATCTGTAGCTGACATAAGAGTCACCAATTAATTAATCTTATCTGAAACACAAGCATTCACCAGCAGACATTTAATATTATTAAAACTTGTATTACTCTTCGCCTCCCTATTTTCCTTGCACATCCCAGCCAGCGCCGGACTGGGGTGTCTGGGGCCCACCAGGAAAATGGACTCCAGGGGCCCACCCACCTGGACCCACGCGGGCCCACCCATTCTTCAGCTAAATACAAGTACCTGTTATGCGATATACCTATTATAGTGTAGCGTGGACTATAAAACCCAGGCGGCTCCTGCACATCACTGTCCGCTCACCATTACTGTGATGTACAATTACTATAGTTTGCATTAAAGGGATTTTTTGGTGAAAACAAGTTCTCAGCGATGCACAGGTTAGGAAGGTGATCACTTATTTATTGGTGGAATCTGCACCATCAGAAGAATGTGGAGCTTTGAGCATTTGGTGATATTTTTCCCTCAGTATTTGTAAGACAAAAGCAGGAGTTGAGCAATCACAGGTCATGTTTTCTGCATTTCTCACCCTCTCCTGGTTTTGTCTTAGGGTATGTGCTCACGATCAGGAAACACAGTGTTTTGGACGCAGCGCCTTTGCGCTGCGTCCGAAACGCTGCGTAGTACAGTACTAGCATAGTGGATGGGATTTCAAGAAATCCCATCCTCACTATGCGTAGCCCACCCGCAGCGTCTTTGGAGCTGCGGTGCGGGTTGCCGGGAGTCCGCTCCTCCGCAGCATGTTTATTTCATGCTGCGGAGTCGGAAGCGGCTCCCATCGGGTGACAGCAGGGAGAAGCCGCCCTGCACCCGCCGCACATGGTGAGTACAGGGCGGCTGCGGTCTCCCTGCGGCCACCCGCGGCTTCCCTCAGGTCCGGAGGAGCTGCGTCCAACACGCAGCTCCTCCGGACCGTGAGCACATACCCTTATAAATACTGAGGTGAACATTTCACCAAATGCTCAACTTGCTTTCTCTGGCGAACCTCTGTAACTGCATCTCTGCTGCTGTGTCACAGGACAGGGAGGGGGTTAAACATCCAAGTATTTAATATCTATTGGAAATAAAGAAGTTTCCACTGATTGATATCAGATAAAACAAATCACCATCCACAATCCACTCTACCAAGACCAATAATACCACATAGAAGGCAGAAATACCACCACACCGTGACCAGATCACATATTACCACCATATAGTGCCCAAATAATGCCACATACAATACACAAATACCGCTACACCATGACCAAAGCACTTAATACCACCACATAGTGATCAAATGCTACCACATACTGCCACACCATGAGACCACATATTACCACCACATAGTGATTGAATAATACTACATACAAAGGACAAATACCGTCATGTCATGACCAAAGCACATAATGCCACCACATAGTGACAAATAATACTAAAATAATAAAAATTGTAAAAAAGCTCTGTATATAGTGTCAGTGTACAGGTATTGCAATGATCACCATTGACATTATAAACAGGAGCTCTGTATATAGTGTCAGTGTGTGTGTATAAGTAATACACATACTCACCAGTGATTTCTCTAGGACAGGTGAAGTTCTTTATCTGTCGCAGACCAATATCACGTCTTCTGTGCAGGACATCTCTGCAGAAAACAACATAGTTCGCTATACCTGACTTACTTCCAGAGCACAATCCACACTTTTCCCAAGATTTCTACACTAAATGAAATGACAAAAAAAGAAACATAGTGCCGCACTACACAGTAACAGTGCTAAAGTGTCATTCTGTGCCTGCTCATCCTTGTTCACAGACATATTTGTCTGATGGCAAAGATGTAGCAGAGCTGAAGACAGAAGACCCGTGGATTTCATCAGAACAAGGATTTTTTTTAAATTAAAGATGGAGTCCCTAAATGTGTTTTGTGATTTATTTTTAATAAAAAAAAATTTCTGTTTTTTTTTTTCTGTTTACTTGAAATTCATGGTGGACATGTCTAATTTGGCATGACACCATGACGTTTGCGCTTAGTACCAGCTGATAATACAAAGCTGGCCTGGTACTAACCCTTTTATTACCCAAGGTGCCACTCACCACCAGAGCCACTGGAAGAGGCGGCTAAAGTGCCTGAAAATGGTGCTATGAAGAATGCGCCATTTTCAGGGGTGGCTGCGGGCTGCGATTATCAGTGTGGGGGGCCAACAACGCTTGGGCCCTACCATGCTGAGAATCCCAGCCCCCAGCTGCCTTGTTTTTGCTGGCTGGCCATCAACATATGTCGGGAGCCCACGCATTTAAAAAAAAAATATATATTTTACATAAGTTTAAAACAAATATTAGGCTTATCTGTCTTTTGATCCCCAACCAAGGTAAAGCCAGGTAGCTGTGGGTGGCAGGCCGTAGCTGTCTGCTTTATCTGCGGTGAGAATCAAAAAGTCTGTGGAGCGCTAAATCATGTTTTTAAAAATGATTTTTCACACTTCTATATGTGACAGACCCAACAGCCAATCACAGATGCGGTCATAGAGGATGTGCATCTGTGATTGGCTGTTAGAGCAATCTACAATCAGCCCATACATTCTAGTATGGTACTATGTATGGGCTGCTTTCAGGTTACTCAAGCAGCCAATCACAGACGCCCATTCTCTGTGTCAGTGTCTGTGATTAGCTGTTGGGTCTGTCACACACACAGAAGTGTGGGAAAAAATAATTAATAAAAAAAAAATGACTTAGCGCTCCGCGGAATTTTTGATTATTAGGTCAGATAAAGCAGACAGCTACAGCCTGCCACCTTCAGCTGCCTGGCTTTACCTTGGCTGGGGATCAAAAGGCAGGAAAGCCCAATATTTTTTTTAAAATTATTTAAAAAAAAAAAAAAATGCATGGGCTCCCGCCATATTTTGATTACCAGCCAGTTAAAACTAGGCAGCTGGGAGCTGGGATTCTCAGCATGGTAAGGTCCAAGCATTCTGGGCCCCCCACTCTGAAAACGGCAGCCCGCAGCCACCCCTGAAATTGGCGCATTCAGGTGTTTTATCCGACTCTTCCAGCGGCCCTGGTGCGGGGTGGCACGCTGGGCAATAATGGGATTAGTACCAGCTTTATATTATCAGCTTGTACTAAGCCTGAAATTCATGGCGTCACGCCAAACTAGACATGGCCACCGAATTTCTAGTAAACAGAAAAAAAACAACACAGAGAAAAACATTTTTTAAGAAAAATCAAACACAACACATTTAGAGACTCAATCTTCAATAAAAAAAAAATCCTCGGTCCGATTTAATCCACAGATCTTCTTGTCTTCAGCTCTGCTGCATCATTGCCATCAGACAAATATGTCTGCTGACAGGTAAGCAGGCACAGAATAAAGGCCCCGTTACATGCTGCGATGTTCCAGCGATACGACCTGGCCGGGATCGCTGGAACATCGCTGTGTGTGTCGCTGGTGAGCTGTCAAACAGGCAGACTCACCAGCGATAATACTGGTAAACAAGGTACACATCGGGTATCTAAGCACAGCGCTGTGCCTAGTTACCCGATGTGTACCTTGGTTACCAGCCTGCTCCCACTTACCCAGCCTGTCAGAATGAACATCGCTGGTCGTTGGACCCTGTCACACATGCCGATGCATGCGTGACAGCGGCACACCAACGCCCGAAAAATGGTCCCGGCCATTCTGCAACGATCAGCTAGCTGATCGCCAGTCGTTGCAGCATGTCACACACAGCGATATCACTGCGAGGTCGCTGCAGCGTCACAAAACCGGTGACGTTGCAAGGATATCGTTAGCGATATCGTTGTGTGTAATGGTGCCTTAACATTAGAACACAGCTGTTAGAGAAGTGCTTAGCTGGCCTACACCCGGCGACCATGTTTTCCTGTGCATTGCAAATAATGCATGCTTTCAAACGCATGCCTATTTTTGCAAGCGTTAGTATGCATTTTTGCAATGCAAGTCTACGGTACATTGCATTTGTGCTGATTTACAACGGATCCGTTGTAACACACAGCATAAGTGCAATGTTAACCCAGCCTAACAGCAGCGAGGAGGGGAGACGGAGCCCTGGAGACTGCCTAGTCAGTCTACTGGTGGTACTATTATGCCCATTGCCCAGAATGTCCTCCCAGCCTTTGTGGTACTATTATGCCCATTGCCCAGTATGTACTGCCAGCCTCTGTGGTACTATCATGCTAGTACTACCACCAATGGCTGTTAGGACATGCTGGGTGGGCATGATAGTACCGCAGACGCTGGCAGGACATACTAAGCAATGGGCATGCATGATAGTACCACCCGAGGCTGGCATGACATATGCCGGCCAATGGGCATGATAATCCTGCCCATTGCCCAGTAGTATATCCTGCCAGCCTCAGTCAAGGGTCCCAGAAAGTCACCTCCTCATCCGTCCTGCTGCTGGCTCGGAGTCCTGTACAGTGCAGCATGTAGTGTGAATGCCACACTATGGAGATGCTGCTTCTACTACTGCCAAGTGGAGGTGAGGGCCACATAGAGATTACAGGGGGCCCCTTAGGGCGGACATAGAGATCATGGGGCCAATCAGGGGCGTACATAGAGATCATGGGGCCCCATCAGGGGCATACATAGAGATCATCATGGGGCCCACACATAGGCGTACATAGAGATCATGGGGCCCACACATAGGCGTACATAGAGATCATGGGGCCCACACATAGGCGTACATACAGATTACGGGGCCCACTCAGGGGCGTGCATAGAGGTAATCATGGGGCCCACACATAGGCGCACATAGAGATCATCATGGGGCCCACTCAGAGGCGTACATAGAGATTATGGGGCCCACACAGAGGTGCACATAGAGATCATGGGGCCCACTCAGATGCGTACATAGAGATCATCATGGGGCCCACACATAAGCGCACATAGAGATCATGGGGCCCACATATAGCGTACATAGAGATCATGGGGCCCACACATAGGCGTACATAGAGATCATCGGGCCCACATATAGCGTACATAGAGATCATGGGGCCCACACATAAGCGCACATAGAGATCATGGGGCCCACACATAGGCGTACATAGAGATCATGGGGCCCACACATAGGCGTACATACAGATTACGGGGCCCACTCAGGGGCGTGCATAGAGGTAATCATGAGGCCCACACATAGGCGTACATAGAGATCACGGGGCCCACTCAGATGCGTACATAGAGATCATCATGGGCCCCACACATAAGCGCACATAGAGATCATGGGGCCCACATATAGAGTACATAGAGATCATGGGGCCCACACATAGGCGTACATAGAGATCATGGGGCCCACACATAGGCGTACATAGAGATCATAGGGCCCACACATAGGCGTACATACAGATTACGGGGCCCACTCAGGGGCGTGCATAGAGGTAATCATGAGGCCCACACATAGACGCACATAGAGATCATGGGGCCCACTCAGAGGTGTACATAGAGATCGTGGGGCCCACACATAGGCGCACATAGAGATCATGGGGCCCACACATAGGCGTACATAGAGATCATGGGGCCCACACATAGGCGTACATAGAGATCATGGGGCCCACACATAGGCGTACATAGAGATCACGGGGCCCACACATATGCGTACATAGAGATCATCATGGGGCCCACACATAGGCGTACATAGAGATCACGGGGCCCACTCAGATGCGTACATAGAGATCATCATGGGGCCCACACATAGGCGTACATATAGATCATGGGGCCCACACATAGGCGTACATATAGATCATGGGGCCCACACATAGGCGTACATAGAGATCATGGGGCCCACACATAGGCGTACATAGAGATCACGGGGCCCACACATATGCGTACATAGAGATCATCATGGGGCCCACACATAGGCGTACATAGAGATCATGGTGCACACTCAGAGGCGTACATAGAGATTACGGGGCCCACTCGGGCGTGCATAGAGATCATCATGGGGGCCACTCATAGGCGTACATAGAGATCACGGGGCCCACTCAGATGCGTACATAGAGATCATCATGGGGCCCACACATAGGCGTACATATAGATCATGGGGCCCACACATAGGCGTACATATAGATCATGGGGCCCACACATAGGCGTACATATAGATCATGGGGCCCACACATAGGCGTACATAGAGATCATGGGGCCCACACATAGGCGTACATAGAGATCATCATGGGGCCCACACATAGGCGTACATAGAGATCATGGTGCACACTCAGAGGCATACACAGAGATTACAGGGCCCACTCAGGGGAGTACATAGAGTTCATGGGGCCCAGTCAGGGATTGTAGATAGAGATCATGGGGCTCCGTGAGGTTAGGCTCTCACTGGACCCCAGTATGGTGCCATCAGGGAGCTCCCACAGTGTTTGCTTCATACTAAGGCGGCCAGTGATGCCCTGTGGGACCTCCCAGAGGGCACCATGCTGGGGGAAGTAGTAGAAGCAGCAGCAGCAGCATCTCCTCATACTAAATGCTGCACAGCACTACAGGCCCCCAGCAGGTGAGACTGGATGGTGGAGGCTGCAGCACAGTCTGGGATGTCTGGGATCTCCAGGCTCCAGGCTCCAGGCTCCAGGCTCCAGGCTCCTCAGTTACCAGGACGACCCCCCTTCTCACCCAAGCCTCCTTCCCCTGCCCCCCGCCTTTATAGTCACCCTGTCGTGTGCTGGCCTGACTGGCTGCTTGGCTGCTGGGGCGGGTCCCTCTCCTCTGCAGCGACGCTGCCGGCACCTGCACAGTGAGTGTGCACACAGCCTGGATGGAGGCAGTGATTGCAGGCTGTGACTGTCTCCATCTGCGCACGCGCCGGCAGTGTCGCGCTGCGCAGAGGAGGCTGGGCGGCCCCGCAACAGCAGGCAAAGCACGGAGAGCTCTCTCCAAGCTTTGCTGCTGCAACACAAGAAATAATCACTAATCATATCGGCAGTGCGCCGATATGATTAGTGATAGTACAGGGGGGGGCCTCACACATCTCCCTGCAGGGCCCAGGGGGGGTATGGGGGCGTGGCTAAGTGGGCGGGGCTAAAAAGTGTCGGGGCCCCCCGGGGGATCTCCCGATCTCCCGCCGGGCCAGTCCGCCCCTGATCCCAGCCATTAAATTCTCTTTGTCCTCTAAAGATTCACTGTCTCTGTCTGCTCTATCTATCCTCTTTATTTGCACAACTAGTAGCATACTAAAATCAACTCCATCTATTTGACCATTTTTCCCCTAAAACAGCTTCACCCTCCCCATTGACGTGAAGCCCGTCCCCACTGTAGAGCCTGTAACTGATAAAGAAGTAAGCCCAGTTTTCCATGAACCCACAACTTCCTTCCTGCACCAATTTCTAGGCCACTTATTTATCTCCCAAAGCCCCTGCTGTCTTCCTAATAACTCTTGTGGCACCAGTAGTATTTCTGTAAACACAAACAGAGACACACCATCTAAATAGTTATGGGCATTTCTACCAGGACTGTGTCCTTGCAACCTCATTGATTTCTGGGTTATCAGATTGGCACAGTTTGTAATTGATTTATTGGAGTGCTTAGATTCCACTGCACTATCAGACAGGGAATTCAACATAAAAAGTACTATGTCAAACCCAAATGGGTCAATATGGATCAGTGAAGATTTTAGATTTATCTATGAATGATGTCAAATACTACATCATCTGTTGCATCTACCTGTCTGCCTATTTTTTCTGTCCTGCTGCTTCCAGTGCTGATTTCATGCACAGCAGAGCGTCATTCATGTCCATTCTACAACCCCTGGCAAAAATTATGGAATTACCATGCTCGGAGGATATTCATTCAGTTGTTTAATGTTGTAGAAAAAAAGCAGATCACAGACATGTCACAAAACTAAAGTAATTTCAATGGCAACTTTATGGCTTTAAGAAACACTAAAAGAAATCAAGATAAAAAATGTGGTAGTCAGTAAGGGTACCTTTTTTCAGACCAAACAGAGGGAAAAAATTATGGAATCACTCAATTCTGAGGAAAAAAATAATGGAATCACCCTGTAAACTTTCATTCCCAAAACTAACACCTGCATCAGATTTGATCTGCTCATTAGTCTGTATCTACAAAGGAGTGATCACACCTTGGAGAGCAGTTTCACCAAGTGGACTGACATGAATCATGGCTACAACACGAGAGATGTCAATTGAAACAAAGGAGAGGATTATCAACATCTTAAAAGAGGGTAAATCATCACGCAATGTTACAAAAAATGTTGGTTGTTCACAGTCAACTGTGTGTAAAATCTGGACCAAATACAAACAACATGGGAAGGTTGTTAAAGGGAAAGATACTGGTAGACCAAAGAAGACATCAAAGCGTCAAGATCAGAAACTTAAAGCAATATGTCTCCAAAAAAGAAATGCACAACAAAACAAATGAAGAACGAATGGGAGGAAACTGGAGTAAATGTTTGTGACCAAACTGTAAGAAACCGTCTAAAGGAAATGGGATTTACGTACAGAAAAGCTAAATATAAGCCATCATTAACACCTAAACAGAAAAAAAACAAGGTTATAATGGGCTAAGGAAAAGCAATCGTGGACTGTCGATGACTGGGTGAAAGTCATATTCAGTGATGAATCGTGAATCTGCGTTGGGAAAAGTGATGATGCTGGAACCTTTGTTTGGTGCCATTTTAATGAGATTTATAAAAATGACTGCATGAAGAGAACACACAAATTTCCACAGTCATTGATGATATGGAGCTGCATGTCAGGTAAAGGCACTGGAGAGATGGCTGTCATTACATCTTCAATAAATGCCCAAGTTTGCATTGATATTTTGGACAGTTTTCTTATCCCATCAATTGAAAGAATATTTGGGGATGATGAAATCATTTATGAAGATGATAATGCATCCTGCCACAGAACAAACACTGTGAAAACATTCCTTGAAAGAAGACACTTAAAGTCAATGTCATGACCTGCAAATAGTCCACATCTCAATCCAATTGAAAATCTTTGGTGGAAGATGAAGAAAATGGTACATGCAAAGGCTCCAACATGCAAAGCTGATCTGGCAACAGCAATCAGAGAAAGTTGGAGCCAGATTGCTGAAGAGTACTATTTGTCGCTCCAGTCCCCCTCCGGCCCCCCTGCAATCCCCCTCTCCACCAGGCTCCAGTTCCCAGTCTTCCTCCTGCCCCCCTGCTGCCCCTCTCTCCTCCAGGCTCCAGTCCCCCTCCTGCCACCCTGATTCCCCCCTCTCCTCCCGGATCCAGTCCCCCTCTTGCCCCCCTGCTCCCCCTTCTCCTCCAGTCTTCAGGCCACTTTCCGGCTCACCTCTGCATTCTTCTTGAAATTGATGTAGGAAAGTGAATTGCCGTGGGGGGTAGAGTTAACAGAGGGGTGTCACAATGGGCGTGGCTGAGGACATGCCCACCACATCAGGGCAGCACACTCGGCCATGCCCGTTGCGAAGCCCCCTCTGTTAACTCCGCCCTCTGCAGTCATTCACTTTACAACGTCAATTCCAAGAGGAATAATGCTGGGGTGAGCAAGAGCATGGAAGGGGGAGCGGAGGGCAGGGAGCGGGGGGTGGGAGGGCAGGAACTGGACTGAAGCATGGAGCATGGTGGGGGAGTGGGCAGCGTGTGCAGCAGGTTTCTGCATGGCCAGCCTGCACCATTGTCTAATCCTGTTTGTTTAAATCCCACATCACTGATTGGTCACGGGCGGCTGGCGTGACCAATCAGCGACACGGGATTTCCATTTTAGGCGGCCGTCACACGCACAGATATCTTTAGCGATATTGTAAGCGATCACGTGCACGCGCAATCGCTTACAATATCGCTCACATCGCTGGTGAGATGTCACACAGACAGACTCACCAGCGATGCGGAGCCGCGATCTCGCTCGTTACTATGGTACACATCGGGTTACTAGGGCCGCGCGTCGCTTAGTTACCCGACGTGTACCATAGTTACCATCTCCCAGCATAGGCTCTGCTGCTGGGAGATCGTTCATCGTGGTGTTATACACCACGATGAAGGAGATCGTGAAATCGTTCATCGCTAGATCTGAGAACCGGACCTCAGATCAGCGATGTCACGATCAAGCGATTTAACATCGTAAATCGCTTGATTACATGCATCGATTTTAAGCCCGATATCGCTTAAGCGATCAAAAAGGAGATCGCTTAAACGATATCGGGCAAGATATCTGTGCGTGTGACGGCCGCCATAGAGACACAGAGAGTCAGACAGAATTAGACAATTATATAGTAGTTACAAGGTGTTCCACTGATGATAAACAGCTATATTAGTCCTATAACTATAATGCCCTAATTTTTGGAGCCTTAACTTGCACTGTGGTAAATAACTCTGAAACTGCTCCAATAAAATGTATAATTTGGGGATTTAAAGAAAAAAAACATTGGTTGTTTACTTTTCAAATAGAAAACCAGTTGCTAATAACACAATTGGGACCAATCCTGGATATCTTGTATAAAATCCATTGATTCTTCATTTTCTAATTAGCAAACCTGTTGATATAAAAAGAAGGATAATTTTTAGACAGGTGTTTTAAAAGCTATTCTTCCTTCCATATGCACTTAATGTGTTTAAATACTGACACAGCAGACAACAAAAATCAATTTTTTTTCTTTCTTTCAATTGTCTTTTTATTGAAAATGAGATAAACATACAATCCAAAACATTGGACTAACATTAAATCGAATCTGAATCAATAAGTACATGTATACAAAAGCACATTAATCAGGACATAACTTTGCGTAAGTTCAGCTTCAATAATTCAGCGTCCTGCCATTACCTCTTAAAATGTGTCGCTGTAGCTGTCGTCTGAAAATATTAGGTAGTCCATTCATCAGATTAATTTATAGCTGACAATATAATTATTTATTGCAACAAACAAGTCAAAATAAAAGAACATCAGAGTAAAAAGTAAAAGAAGAAAAAGATAGAAAAAGAGGGGGCGAGAGAAGAGAAAAAGAAAGGGTGGTGGGGTAGAAGGGGAGGGGGAAAGGAGCTCTGAGGACTAAATCATCAGGTAATTTTGTTTCATAGTTCCGCTGGGACCATATGAATTAATGTGTCCTGTGAGTAGCCCTGAATTGTATCCACGGGTTCCACAACTCACTGAACACTTTTTGTTTGTTCTCTACTGTGGCTATAGTTTCTGCCACGCGATACAGAGAATCAAGTTTTCCGTGCAGCTGTTCTATGGTAGGAATATCAGTAGATAAAATCAATTTTTTAATCATTTTGTAGTTTCTTTTTTTAATTAAAAAGCACAACAATCTTTTATTGCAGTGTGTTAATAAACAAGCTACTCATTATCCCATTTACCTATAACAATATATGTTAATTAGATATAAGCAGCTCAGGAAAAATTGGAATTTGGGGATTTGTGCAGATTTTCCTACAAAATTTGATTTACATACAAGTTATTTTTCAATTATGTTATGAAAAGTTATTAAAAATGACATGAACATGATTCATATATCAGGTATTTTGGACCAGAAATTAACATTTTGAACTTTCTGTTAAAACTGTACATAGTATATGAATGAAGATCAACTAATCAGAAAAATGTTGAATTTGTTCATTCTCATGGATTTTTCTGGGAAATTTGATTTGCATTGCTGTTATTCTCTGTGAATGCAATGTCCCTTTTGCAGACCCCAGAGCATAAAAAATTAAAATGTAAAAAAATTTTAAAAAAAGACCTTATACTGTCCTCGCCACTCACCTCTCTGGCCTCTCTGCTCCTCATCTTCATTAAGTCCTAGATATTTCAACCAGCAGATGCAGCAAAGACAATGTGGGTGATGATGATGAGCGGAGGAGCTGGAAAAGTGAGTGGTTAGGTGAATATAAGAAATTTTTTTTGGTTTTAAAAGCTATTCCTCCTTCCATATACACTTCATATGTTTAAATATAAACACAGGAGACATCCGCCACCAAAAATCCTTAGAGGAATAATTTTGTATTTTTTTAATTTTAATCTTGTAATGCAGTGTGTTATTAAACAAGCTCATTAAAAGGGATGGATTAACCAGGCGATACTCAAGTTTGCCTGGCTCGCACAGGTTTTTTTTTAAAGTTCGAGGACAAACATCACTAATACATGAGTGTGAACCTCGAACTCGGGCTTTAAAGTTATGGGACAGAGGCAGGGGGCTGTAAAATAAAGCATATAGTTATTAAATAGCATCATAGTATTTACCGGTAATATCGGGTTCTGCCGTCCCCCCGTTGCGCTGTACGCTGGTTGTACTTCTGGGGCTGCTCATTAACTTTTGGGATATTCACTATAAAGTAATCAACAGCCAATCATAGATGCTATTGTCACAGAGAATGGGTGTCTGTGATTGGCTGCTGGAGTAAGCTGAAACATGCCCATACATTCATATGAGCAGATTCCAGCCTTCTCCAACAAGCAATCACAGACGACCATGCTCTGTGATTACCTGACAACACAGTACTGTAAAAATAAATAATTAAAATAATGATATGGTGCTTCACTGTATTTTTGATTCTCAGCGCAGATAAAGCGGACGGCTATAGGCTGCCACCCCAGCTGCCTTACTCTACCTTGACTTGTAATCAAAATGCAAAGAAGCATATTTTTTTTATTTGAATAAATAATTAAAAATAAATTGTGTGGGCTTCCGTCATATTTTGATCACCAGCCAGAAAAAAACAGGCAGTTGGGGGTTGGGATTCTCAGCGTGGTAAGGCCCAAGCATTCTGCAGTCCCCTGTGCTGAAAACCACAGCCCGCAGCCACCCCTGAACATGGTGTAGTTGTGGAGCCCACTGGAACAGGGTACTCGGTACCGGACCGGGGTACTGCTGGGGATATCACGGCGGTCTTGTTCTGGACCATTTCCCGGGTTCCGCAAGTAATAGGGGGAATATTTACAGGGGAGTTTGTCGTGACGCCACCCACGAGTTGGGGTCAGGATGACCACCGCTGCTGCAGAACCTCCGGGGATGATGTTTGGTAGCTGGAGATGTAATGGCTCTCCGCAGGTAGAGCCTGGTTCCCCGGGTCAGTGATAGTTAAAGTCTATGATGGAT